>JANHGB010006714.1:0-35318 GCA_026283785.1 Coracopsis vasa
GTCCCTAATGAATAGTCCCTCCCCAGCATCCTTATAGGCCCCCTTCAGATACTGGAAGGCTGCTATGAGGTCTCCACTTCAGCACAGTATTTCATCCCACAGTCACGTGCTTGAGATGGTGATTAAAGTAATTGTACGTTAGCCTCACAAGCAGCACTGAACCTGGACTTCCAGGCTTGAAAACCTAATGCATTTGAATTGTGTTATTCCCAAACATCCAGCAATGTCTAAGCAGTTTTGCTAAATACCTCCCATAGCCTGGAGGGTTTGGCCATAGCTTCCCATCAAACACATTCCATCATCCCAAGTGAAGAACAGACTGGAAAGAGGTACTGAGGGAAACAGACAGTGCTCTCCCCTGTGTGACACTACGGAAGACAGCACACTAAAAACTGAATTTAGCAGGTTCAGTATTTTCTGCTTCCCTTGTCAACAGAAGGCTTTGAAAAAAACTTCAGAACACAGATGTGAAGTTGTCTCCAAAGGAAAAGGCAACAACACTTTTAATGTGGCTCCCCAGTCAGCACTCCAGTTGTTCTCAAAGCTATAACTTCCAAGAAAGCTAAAAAAGAAATCCAGTTTTGCGCAATCTTCATTTCATGTAAAGAAACAGCACATACTTCAAGGAACAAGAAAATCACTCAAGGATAGAAAATAAAAATAGAGACACAACACTTCATTCCACAGAAATACAGTATAATTGCACAAACACACAAATCTACTTTTCAGGTGGGGCAGCTCTCTGGGAGATGGCAACAGGGAGCACTGATGCGAGCTTGGAGTGCTGATCTCTCATCTGCTGCCAGAAGAAATCCATACATTACACTCCAAGTTTATATTGACACACAAATGCAGACTGAGCTGAAAGAAGCTATCTCACAGAAAGCAGAGGTGCATCTCCCACCTGGAAGTTTATTAGCATAATATGCAAATACTGACTTTCCTAACACATCTTTCCTCAGAGTACTTATGTGAGATACGACTGCAAAGTAAGGGTGATGATATTTCTCTATGGGAGGAAACCAAGCCTGGTTGATGGCAGGAATATTACTAATGCATCAAGTTCTGAACCCCCAAACCAAAATTCTCCTTTGGTCACTTCAAACATGTAAAAACCATTTGCTGATATTTTTTCATCTTTTTACTGTCTTTAGCTTTATTCCAGTCTTAGGTTTATCAAACTAGCATACTCCAGCACTGTTTCATATTGCCTGCCAAATCACAGACTAGCCTCGTCCTATCTTCCAAATTCACCACTTTTAACTTAAACAATGAAACTATGAGACTTCGCATCTCTGCTTCACTCCAGTCTCAAATCAGGCACTCCTGAAGCCCTCAAACTACAGGTTTGTCTTTATCTGAAACCCCCTATATACTAAGAGTTTTCCCTGCTTCTGTTTTCTAATACAAATTTGATATCATTTAAATCTTTCACTTTCTATAAATGCAATATTCTTAACAGCAGGCTAAAGAAATGAGAGAATTACAAGCCCATGAGCCGATGGGCTTATTAAAACAGGTTATTAGATAATCAAGTGCGTCTGAATCTGCTCTTGCTCATTTTCATTTCCAGCAGTACTGCCAGCCCTCTTGAAGAAAGGGCTCTTGAAGTCCTCCCTACAACTGCTCCTATTACTGTCTATATTCCTGCTCCTTGAGGGCATTTCTCAGAGCGAAGTCCATGTATACCCACCCTTGCCCTAGATCAGGCTCTGCTACCTTCTCAAAAACAAAGCCAGAGGACTACTACCCTGTAGTATCACCCAGGTTTACTACATATATCAAGAGCAGTCCAACAAAGATGGTATCAAGCTTCAGCCATGCCATTTTCTTCCAGAGGCACCCATCCTGCACAACAGGAACCCACACTTTCAGCACCATCTATCAGCTGCAGCTGAGATGTGGTACAGCCCTTCCACAGTAGCATTTGAATCCTTGGATTGCCTCCTGTTCATGAATTCAAACATTGTTATTAACACAATAGATTGATTACGGGAGCTAAATGGAAAGAACACAGTTTTCTGAAGCTGAAATATAAATCCAGTACACATTTGTCACAGAAGCATTTCCTGTGCATTTAAACATTGTTTAGTGAGTCAGCCAAAAGCATTTTGCAAGTGTAATCTATCTCATGGAGGAAAGACTCAAAAACCCTAATCACCATCATAACTCTCCCAGGGTTTGGTAAGTTTAACTTCAAAGTAAAACAGTGTCAAAATAGAGATCCCATGTGGTTTATTGTAAAAACAAAGAAAGTGAAAATTAAATATTCCAAAGTCTTACTCTGAGGTAGCAAAGTAACTTGATCTCATCAAGTGGGGATGAGCATTACATACTTTCATTGGATTTTTAAGCTTTACAATGCCATGTTTGATGTCATTTGCTTCACAAATGAAAAGAACATTGACCTGCATGACTGCATATTGATAATGAATCTTTTAGACACCAGAATTCTTTAGCAAGATTGACAAAGAAATCTCAAAGTGATTCACCAGCTGGCTCATATATTGAACCTGTAAGCTACATAACCCTTTAAAATTGTCTTCTATTACCTAAAATGTGCTTCCCTGCTCCATCAGAATAGGCTAAGAACAACTGCTTACTGACTGTACACAGAGAAGAGGCACCTGTTTGAAACATGTTCTTTCAAAGCTATTTTCCCATAAAGATACAGGTGACAAGTCCATATGTCAGTAAAAAGCCCAGAATAACTGCAGGAGACTGCACTCAGAGAGACTGATGTGTTCATCACCTTCCCCCTTTAAATGCAAAGTAATGAAATGCATTAAGTTGTTTTGCATTGTCTGTGAGTGATATTCCAGTCTCTCTGAACTGCTGATTAAGAGATCCTTTGCTCGTTTGCATACAGCACATCAACCCAAGCACTTTCTAAAGGTTATTTTAACCGAACATGTCAGGCTTTGATGACACAAAGGGAAAATTCACTTCAGATACAGTCAGACTTTTTGCATGTGTTTTTTCGTTACCAAGATTACATCTTTGTAGTCCACTATAGCTCATTTTCCAAGCAACAGGAAGGCATGGGTTGTACCAGCTCCTCACTAAGAAAACAATCATATTTTATTCACCATCACTGTAAGATGGAGGTTACAACCCTCTTAATTTTTAATGAGACATCAAGGGCCTGTGTAGTAGTTCTAATACTGTACAAGACCCGAGTTTAACTCCTCCTCCACAGGGAACAGAGGTTGCATGAGCTCTCCAAACCACCACCAGCTCATGAGCCACTCTGCTTGTTGGTGACTCTTTTCAGAGTCCACTGCAGATTTATAAAAAGAGATGGGATCTTCCAATACTTCTGTATTTCTGCACTTTCTCTTCAAGTTTCTAGTTGGCCCAAAGCCTGCCTCAGCTGAAGGACACGGCACAAAGGATATCGTTCAATGTCACATCCAAGTGATTCTTTGCATGAAAAAGCAAGCAGACATTAACAGGCTATACCTACCACAGAAGGGAGGGGACCATTAGTTCCTCTTCATTTCTTGTTCCTATCACTCTGTAATATTAAATCTTTCCTTACTGGGATTGGAGTGCCAGAAGCGAAAATTATAAGCATTCAGAAATCCCTCTAATCACTTGTGACTGATTACAAAATATCAAACAAGAAAGGTCAGTGATAAAAAAATATAAATCAGGTAATGTCTACCCAACTTGCAATAATTAGCAATCTTGTTGGTTAATTTTGCACCTTTTACCATTCAGATTTTGAGGTGACAATTTAGTGCTTATTTGCAAGCTAAAGGTATGCATTCATAAAGTCCCCTGATTGCTGTAAACAAAGGCCTTAAATATTTACTGCTAATAAAACATTTTAAACTTTCAGCAATCTTCCAGTACTCAGCAGTGAGATTTTTATGACCTTCTGCATTGAGGAATAAGCTGCAACAAGCTAAAATGGATGTACACCCACAGTCTATCCTTGCTAGAGCTGCAGCTCCATCACCATTAAGTTGTTTTTCTCCTTTTTAATTTGTTCCTTGTCCTTGCAAACCAGAAGACATTTCAGATCGCCCACATACTCCCTCAACACCATCTTCTCAAAAAAAAACCCCAAGGTCTTCTGCTTTTTAAGTTGGTTTCTTTTAAAAATTGCTAACTTACATAACCAGGTCACACAGTGCAGTTACATGAAGTCTGAACAGGGTTTTGAAGTTAAACATGTCCATATCAGCCACAAGATAGACACCTCCCAGTGCCGCATTCTTTTATATAAAAAAGCAACAGTGTGGATGAGACATTTAACTTCATATCTATCCAACCAACACAGATCAAGGTTAGATGAACAGAAGACATTGCAATGACACCACCAAAAAAAAATATAAACAATCAAGCCTGCAGCATTGGACAAAAAGCCCCCATCGGCTTCACAGACTGCACCAGGAATACAAACAGTGGGGTGCTTGGGTGAGCAGCCAGGGTGAGCCTGTTCATCTCAAGGGTGCCTCAATATAACAAGGAGCATTTTGGAAAATTTTTTAACCCACTGCTCTCTGAAGTGGCACTCAGTGGAAAGGCAGTGGATACCCAAGGAAAAGCGTCTACTTCTCCTGCCTCAAGAAAAGCCTCTGCTTTATAAAAATGCTGAATTGTAACTAAACAGAACTGTTGCATAATCAATCTTTGAGACAATCAATTCAGCAAGTCCTGATGCCAACAGGCAACGGTAGAAGCAATACCCACAAAAGCCACCCTGACCTTAGCAGCTAGCTTAAAAAGGTGCTTATATACAGTATTTTGAGAATAGGAGATGGATACATGAACTGCCAATCTTAATATTCAGCAGAGAACTATCAAAAAATTTCTCTTTTTGACTTTACTCAGTCTGCTGTAAGCAGTGCACAGCAAGGAAAGCAAGTAAGTATAACACAATTGCTAGTACACACAGCAACAACAAAAGCCTCACAAAAACTTCCTAAGTGCAGAAGAATGGCATTAGCAACTGGGGTACAATAAATCTCACTTTCCCGGAAATTTCTTGTTCAGGGGAATTCCATCACTAATCAGAAACCCATGTTATTAAATTATCTCTCAGTCAGAGGTTTTACCCAAAGGATTCATAAAATACCCAAGAATAATGAAGAACCGATAACAAAATGCAATCTTTAGTTTTCTATAAGTTCCTTCTAAATTATCAGTTTATAGACAAAGCAAATTGACACATTCAAAATGTATTTAGTAGCAGCAGACAGCAAATAAAGGTGAATACAATCTGAAAACCTATGAGCAGGAACAGAACCAGAAAGGCTGTTGGAAGTAACAGAGAAAAAACTTCATATCCAAAATAAACTGGAGGACCATCTGCCATGAAATGCCAGTGACAAGACTGTTTCCCATCCATGACAAATGAAAGAAATACATAAGGACAGAAGTCCAAAAGATCCATTTATTTAGTTTGGAGCCACTTATTTGATATACAAGCTACGTACTTCTTTTAAAAAAGCATAAAAATAGGCAAGTCCTGAACAACGAGACTAGAATATTTTGAAGCAAGAGATTTAAGTGAAGGCCACAGACATGTATCACCTACAACCAGCGCACACTCTAAATATGAACTGTAAAATCAGAGGAGCTTAATGTACACTAGCAAATTGTTTCCTTCAGATTCCAACTAATTTTGTAACTGGCTTTCCTAAACATAAATAGAGATACTAACACCATCAGCAGGCACGCTACCTCTGTTTCTTTCCCTTTAACTTCCTACTCTTGCAGCAACACCCTGAGAAGGAACTAGGGAATATTTTATCAATTTATTCTCTCAGAGTCACTAGGTTATGACTAGGAAAAAAAAAAAGAATCTGTTGCAATGTAATCTCTCTGCATTCAGAAGCGCAGAAAGCTATTAGTCTGCATCCTAGTGATACCAAGCTCTTTTCATACCAACAGCAGAACAAGCTAAGCTACCCAGCCTTGACATCTGTCAAAACAGAACAGGTCTCAAGTAGTAATTTATATGGGTAGCTTTTTCCCTCCTCTCCTTCCAGTAGTTCAATTATTGCAGCAGCATCATGAATAAGTGGCATTATTTTCAGGGAAAATTAGAGAAAAAGAAAAGGAAAAATAATAAGCATAGGATTTGCTAAAATACCTTTTTATTATTATAAGTATGAATTACTCTCCTTCCCACTGTTGTATTCTACTTCTGTGATCAGTTCAGTAATTTCCCCGTTTAAGATTCATCACTTTTGCCATGATGTTCTCTCTGTTACTGAGTCTTGCTTATCTTAATCATGCTATTAGTCTGACTACATTAGAAGACGTATAGGGTGAAGAAAAAACCCAAATATATAGTCTTGGTCCTTACACCTACACCCTGGGTAATCTAAAAGTATTAGTGAATTTAGCTATAAAAATTAGTATATCAGCACTAGGTTGTGTCCTTGTTAACCTACAGAAGCACAGTCATGCCTTCAGGCTATGTTTTTACATGCAGATAATTTGTGTTATCATAACAAGCAGGCCAGGTTTGTTTACACAGCCAGTGTAACAGCATCAGCCAAGCACAACATTATCTTCCGTGGGTACTAAAAGCTAGTACAGATGGAAAGAAGTCTGAAAAGTTCTTTGATCATTTTGGTAACAGTACAATTTTAAACAACAGTGAATATGAAGCCCAGAGTCTTAATTCTCACAGCTCAGCTCTTTACTGTTCTTAGTAACAGGTACTCCTGCCTTGATCCTTTGGCAATTAACACTAAAACTCAAGCAAGAGCTAAGGCCATACTTCAGTAGAAAGAGCACATTAACAGTGACATGCTTTTCAAAGGCTAATACTCCCAAGCAGCTTCATTTTGATGGGGTGACAGTCTCTTAAGCTGATACAGCCCACAGGGTAGAGGAAAGAGATCAAAGGAAAGGAGTAGGGCTGGAAGCCACAGACAGTCCTGCTCAAGGATCACAAATAACCCCACAAGAGAAGATAAAATTCTGTTCGTGAATGTCAAAACTGGAACTTGGCAACACAAATCCTGTGAACCAGGATAAAAAGACTCACCAAACCACACCATATTTTCAGCTGCATGGGCAGGACACCTAGAAAGAGCAAACCTGATCCTGACCACAGTAAAACATCACTAGATCGCATTTTGACCTCCCTGATATTCAGGGGATCTGAGCTGGCTGCAGAAGAGTTACATTACAGTGCTGTCAATAAGGGCAAATCAACCAGGACCTCAAAAAAAGGAAAATGTGGAGGAAAAAGAAAAAGAATAAAAAAAATGTTGTTTAGTTCTAACTTCAAAACTGAACTTCAAAAATACTTATGTCTTAGTGGAGAGGGGAAAAAAGAAAGCACAAATTTGTAACTTCTTTCTTCCTAAGAAATAGGAAGAAGCTTTGACCTGTTAGAGATGAGTGAAAATAACACTGCAGTACGGCTGGTGTTAACAGCAAGTGCCAACATTCACAGTTCGCCAAGGCACCGAGATGCACGCAGAGAGCTCAAAAGAAACAAAAAACCAGAAACTTTTGGTGGTTATTTCCTAAACCTGCACGCTTATTTTCTATTTCATCATTATGCAGCTGAAACCTCTGAAATGATGGCACCTTTTTCCAGCTTGCAGTCTGGCACAGCATTACGTTAATAGACGTACCACAACAGTGGTGCAGAAGGCAGTATGGGGGGTCTGCACCCACCAGCAGCGACAATATCCCAGGATCCTGGGTGCCCCCCAGCCAGCCTGGCTCCTGGCAGCGTATACTTAGGAAGCTTGTATAGTTTGGAGCAGGATTTGATTCCCAGCCCCCAGCAGCTCCACTTCCTTAACTGCAGCCTCCACAGTAAAATAGCCAGTTGGTTAATTACATTGTTCCACCAAACATTTATTATTAGTAAAGCAGATTTGTTGTGGCTGCCAGGCCACAATTGATGATGTGAAAATATGTTTTGAAAGCCAAAAGAAGAGTATCAACTTTCCTATAAAATGGAAAAATCTAAAACCAAAAGATGTCCATAGCATTTACTATAAAATGTTAATATTGAAGGTATGCACAGAAAGCATAAAGTTATCTATGTATACATTTAAGCAAATATGCTTCTTCATAAAAATAATAAGGATTCTGTAAGATGGTATAAGTATATTTTGTACATCTCACAAGAAGGTATAAATATCCTGCCTATATCTTTCTATGTATATCCAACATGAAACATCCCGAGAAACTTAGCTCTATCAAGACAAACACACACTTGAAACTTTCAGAAACTGAAGTTTTGTTCCTTTATGCATGCACTGCTGTTATCTTTTATATAATGTATTTCACTAAAACTTCAGGTCAAGGGCAGCTTAGAGGTAAAGAAACACGTAACAAACCAGTTTTGCTACACCTACATAAACCAGACTTCTAGCTGAACTTTCTATTATTACTGTAACAAAGTTGGCTCACAAGCTTTCAAGGGAAATTAAATCAAGACAGTTCAATTTTTTTTTTTCTACAAATGTCTTAAGGAGTATGGACTTTTTATAAAATACTTTTGATTTCATCAAGCAGATTGATTTTTCCTGAAAAAATAAGGGGTTTATAGTTTTTTTTTCTTAAAAGGATTCATCAAGCAAGCCCATTTTTCTAGGTTTCTTGTTTTCTAGCCAGCTCTACTAAAACTGCACTTAAAATTCACATCAGTGTCAAGATCAATCCCATTCCTTACTTTTAATTCTACTCAAACGTACTGCTCTAACATGGCATGTGACATTAGGGATCTTGCTATGATCCAGCTGGAACCAAATCCAGCTGATTCATTTCCCTTCCCCACTCCTCTTGAAAGAGTTAAGTCCAATATCTCCATCTCCCAAGTCATTATTCTACCAATACACTGAATAATTTAGTAGACAACTGTTTGACTTGACATTTTTATACTGGTCATAAACTCACCAATACACTGAAACCTATGCCTTAACTAGTATTTCCGTGGGGTAAGGGTGCTCAGGGACTAAGCCACATATATGCGGCTTGAAATTACACACCACAGAGGTGCCCAAGTTTCACCTAGCTTTGCAAGACATTTTATGCATGTTTTGATGGGCAAAACCAACTCCCTCCTACAGAAGCCATGCAAATGTGTAAATAGCAATGCATATGAACACTGATAACATGAACTTTATCATATCTTTGCTTAATCCTTGAAGGCTAAGCAGCTTATGATTAGCACTGGACTATCTCAAAAGTAGTAGGAGTGAGGAGTGGCAAGGGTTTCTTTTGGGCAAAGACTTCTGCCTGTTCATCCCCAGAGCTCTGAGCGAGTGATCAAATCACAAGGAAATTGGCCAAGTACTAAAAGAAGTTGTTATTTAAGAGAGATGGGGGAAGAGAAAATTATCTAGCAGCTTATTTACTAGACAAGCTGTTCCTATTTCTTTTTGGTATTCCTTTCACATGCTTACAAAAATGCAGGGAAATATACCTAATTGAAGGAAGGAATGAGTAAATGCAATGGAAAGGAGAGCCAGAAACAACGCAATGCAGAAATCACCAATGCAAAAGCTCCAGTGAAAAACACCATAAAGCTATGTTGCATAGGGTAAATCCTCTTTACGTACTGCTGCTACAGCTCAACAATGAAAAATACTCATGTCATAGTATTTTTCTATAGTTTGAGGAGTTAAATAAAATATCCTCTAGGATTCTGACCAGCTTTAAACTCCAACTGACCACTATATGCTGTGTACAGCTTGCAATCCAATCAGGTGAATAAATATTTGGTACACTGCAAAGTGGACCCCAATAATTCAGTGAGAGCCCAGCTCCTAGAATGTTTCTGAATATAAATTAATCCTTATTTACATCCATGAGAAAGACAGTAGATATTAAGAGACTACCTTGAAGAGGTCAAAAGCATACCAAAATGTTTCACAGGAGTCTCGTTAGCTGCAAGGCTTCTCTGACTAACATAACAGTAACTACTACCACCAATACACCTCAGTGCTTTGTGCTTGTTAATTCTTCTCTTCACATCAGCCCTTTAGCACACACATCAGAACTTATGTTTCTTATATATAAATGAAGATGGCTTGTGTACAGGACACTAAGCAGCAAGTCAGTCATTAACTCCAGGTACATGCTCTCATCTTCATGAAACCAAAGTATTATCTACATAATAACATCGGTTTTACCAAGGGAGGTGTGTAGGAGATACCAGGATAAAAAAAAAATAAAGTTCTGAGAAATAGCTCAACAGAGGCACAAACAAACACTGAACTAAAGCAATTTACTCGATCCTGCACATAATCCTTAGAAAGATATACACTACCTTCAAACAAAAGTCTTATTCCACCATCTTCTGCAATTCCTAAAGTCTTTCGACAGCACAAGTCTTCCCTGAGCAGGACAACAGGACCCCTGCAGCAGGACCCCCCCAACCCTTCACCAATTCACCTGGACAGACCCTGGAGAGCACCTGCCCTTTTGCTTCTCTGTGCAGAGCTAGCACACAGCCCACTATCTCCGCAGGCAAAGCCTGATGCCTACCACCAGTCACGTTCTCTAATAAGCTCCTGCAGAGCTCTATCTCTTCCCACCCACCTCCAGGTGTACTTTTACCCTCCCACCTGGGTGCAGCTGGGCAAGAGGAGGCAAAGGCATGGGCAAACCTGTTCAGCACACAAGGACTGGCTGGCAGCCCTGCCAAATAGGTACACAGTGTGTTACCATTAACACGTGAAAATGTGGGGAAATGCTAAATGAGGAAGAAGACTGAGTTGAATTGTGGCTTTGATGTCACCTACCATTCACTCACACAGAATAGGAGAGGCACCTCTCAGAGTTTCTCCAACAGTCCCTGCAAATGAGATGATTGTTTCAGCGTAATATTTCTGGACAACATGAATCTGACAGTGGCATAGGTGGGAGCTATTTTGTTAAGTGCAGAAGCAGCAATGAGAAGTGAAAAGATACTCTCCCTTGAGCAGACATAAATTCTTTACTAAACTCAGGGGTCTAACCAGCAATGCAAATTAAAACCCCTTAATTACCAAGGCACCCAGCAGCTCCAGCCCAAGAGCTGACACAGACTATCCCATAAAACAATACCATTTTGGGGGCCATTCAAAGCTGTTTTGTCAATTTGAAATATTTTCCCAGATATTCAGATTAGAGAAACACAAATGCTAATGAACTGGCCTCAAGCTGGCAGCAACAAGGGGCATCTCCCTCCTCCATCACCACCCTTTCCAGCAGACAGCTTGCAGGGCACATAACGAAGCAGACTTTTCCCAGAGCTGTTATAAACCCAAGGTATGCTTCCTGCTATGTGTTGGGGGGACAAAAGCCCCTAACTGGGTCTCAGAGATCATCTGTTATGGTAATGCTCAGAAAACACTATATTTCTCTGGAAAGGATAAGTGCTATAAGATGAGACAGCAAGAAACAGGCTGTGACTGTAAAGTCTGGCACCAGATCGACTCTAAGTGGGGCAGTGAAGGACTGAAGGAGTGAGGATAGCAGCAAGAGGAATAAAATTACCATTACTAGTACTGGACATGAAAGCAACCATTGCCCTTGATGGCATTCATAAAGTATATCCTTAGTAGGTATTACTGTAATAAGGTAATTTTTTTTGTTAGAGCTGCTACATGGAGAGCATTCATCCATGCCAAGAACAGAGGTCACTGTCTCACCACTTCCTCGCTGGCTGCACTGGGATTTATACTCAAGACACCAGAACTCTCTCCTATTACAAAGTCTTTTTAAGGAGGAGAAGCAGGTTAGTATTAGGAGACAGAGAAAATATTTTAAACCAACAAATGAATACAGGTTAAAAGCAAAATGCAATTCTGCCATACCTAAGCTTGAAGAAAGCTAACCTAGCTCATCCAAAGGAGACCCAACTTTGTCTTGACAGCAGCAATTTTGGCCATAGAAACTGTTCCACACATTGAAAAGGGAGAAAAGTCAAAAGATTTGCTCTCAACTGCAATTATTTTAACTACATATAAATACATCACTTTCTTTACAAGGTAGAAATAACTATATGCAATTACATGCTAATTACTTACAATTAAATTGCAGTATAAATACAGCAACGCACAAAGATAATCAGATGGTTACTTGTACAATGTAAATTAATTGATAACAGGAGATTTACAATTGCAAATTAGAGCGATTACATTTTGAATACTATGTTAGGTATTACACACAGTTAATCACTGAGCTTCCCCTCCCCAACAGGGTAACATTATGCAGTACACTTGGCAGTGGGTACCCCACCCTGCGATGACAAAGGGAGGAAGTAGGTGACAATTTTCTGAGTCAGCACACACCCCCCTTTGCTGTTATTTCTGACATAATTATCCTACATAATTTCCATCGCTATCTGTTATCTGAAGCATTGCTGCTGGCAATAGAATACTTCATTCCGATTAGCTTTGGAGAGAGAAATTTCTACCACCTTATCTTTCACTTGCATTTCTGATTCCCTCTCCTTTTAGCTTCATCCGGCACTCCATTTAGATTCACTTGTATGGCCATCTACAGCTATAAACATAAATTGTCTGCAATTTTACGCCTCAAAAATCCTGGGATTTTTTCGTTATTTCACCAACAGGCAGAAGGCAAATCTACCATCTATTCATAAAATAACAGCAGTGGGTGGTTCTGCTGCTTACTGGAATGTGGTTGTCCTTCTCTCAAAGGCTGTGTTTGCCACTATGCGTATCTGTATTACTCCAGAGCAGCTGCCATTTGTCCTCAGTTCCTGTTAGAATATCTGCAGTAGCTGTTAGCTGATTTTCTATTGACTTCTGTTTGAGGCTGAAGGTGTTTCTCATTACTTTCTTATAATACAGTGAGGATACCAATTTAGCTACATTGACCTTGTAATGATGTTTTTTCTTTTTATATTAGTGCCTGCATTGAGCATAGGTTTTATTACTCATTCTGTGTCTGGGTTTTGCCGATTTGGAATTACTTGAAGCAGTTAGTAGGCTGGGTGCACCAGCCTGCACATGGTCAGTAATCTTGAATCAAGTCTTGATCTTAGCCCTGTTGTAACAACTTCCAAGATTCCTAGATGCAGTTTGGTTGATGGGACAGTTTTGCTTAAATGCGCCTGACCTAAAAGTCAAAACTCCAACAGATAATTTAACACTTAATCAATGTTGAATTAGGAAATACAGTGTAGGAAGAGAACAGTAACCTCTTTATGGTATAAGCACTCAGAACACCACAGCCAACTGCACCTGTTTAAAGTAACTTCCAACTTAAATTTGCAAGAGTTGAGATTCTTTTCCCGTCTGGTTTATGATCCTTTCTTTTTTTGTTTTACAATTAAACTTTTCCAACTTCATTCTGCAAGTAGCGAGGAACGTGTTGCAAGTGCAAGGGGAAAGCACACCATGCTGTGCCAACAGAAATAATGAATTCCTCCTAGAGTTGTTAAGGCACGTACTTTTAAAAACTACAACTTCACATTGCAAAAAAAGGACAGTTCGGTAGTCTAAATGGCTGAATTTTTATTATTTCCTCAATTAAGATAAAAATGGTGCCAGAGGGATTATTAGAAAGTGAGATCTCAATTCTCTCTGAATGAAGTTTTTGCATGCCACAATGGTGTGTGTAAGCTTCACAGATTTGAAACATGAATAGATCCAATGGGAAATGTGTAACACTGGACAATCTGAAGGAATCTCTTGCTTAAATGACACTGAGTGCATCCATAAAGGAGGTCTTTAGGATTTTTAGGGTGTTCAGAGATTATCAGTTTCAAATAGGACAGTAATTTTCTGACTATTTTTTCCCTCCTCATAGTCAGGAAGATGCAGAATTATAGCGGGCTCGCACAACATGCCATTTTCTTATGAGAAAAGTTGTTATTTTCAAACGATAACCATGTCACTCTTCTTTTAGTAATTTATAAATCCAAACTAAATGCTTCAACAGCTTTGAAAATACTTTCTAGCACATGAACAACTTTCCCATGCCACAGGCTTTGCACCACAACCTTCCACACCAAATGCCTGTTGTATCTTGGGGCCACAGATAAGAACTGTACTACAACCAAATGCCGAAGTCTGCAAAACGGCAGAGGGGAGGAAGAAGGGGTCTCGCGTGTTTTTCTCCCCATAGATATCTGCAGCAACATACTGTCAGCATTCAGTGAGATCTTGCATGTTCATGAGCACAAGAATGGAGAAAGTTGAGAAGAAACCCATTGTGAGTAGCACGTCAGGTCATGCAGGGCTTGTTTTAGCTTAATAGGGGAAGAAAAGGCTCTCAAGCATAGTGTGCTTCTGGTGTCAATTCCTAGAGGGGTCAGGTAGAAGACTAAAGCAAGGTGGTCCAGATTACAAGTGCTTTACTCCGGGTTGGTTCATAACTAGGTAGGAACCTGAACACCTAAAAGACAGAACAATTCAACAGGAAATCTCTATTAATTTTTTTGCTTACAAATAGGAAAGTATCAGTTCTATGATCTGTAGGTCACACAGCTAGGCAGGCCATGTAACCTGCAGGTTAAACATGCATGATTATATATGGCTTGTTAGAAGTATGGCTGAACTAATTAATAGAAAAATCACACTGCACTCAACTGACCTTATTATTGTTCAGATTAAGAGAAGGTCCCCGCAGAGCAATGACAGCCAGTGCTTCAAGAGTGTTTCCAAATCTAATGCGGTATTTTACCAACACACAAATATTTCACACTGCAGTCACCCCTAACAGCATCCTGTATCAGACAACAGAAAGGAATTTGCTACCATGACAGGCAGACTGCATAGTAATCCTCCAAGAGATGCTGCACTGGCAGGATCATTAAAATGCTTGACATATAGTCTGGCTGCTATCAGATCAGCAGTGCATGGGAATATGATGTCTATAATAGGGGAACATACTAGCTCCAACCTTCGTATTCATTTGGGATACCTTTACTACATTGGCATTGGATGGACTTATTTCATAAAGGAGAATGGGCTTTATGTACAGGTCTCCAGCTGGCAAGCGTCACGAGGAAAGGAAACACAGAAAGCATACAAGTAGATTCTTATAACAGCAAGTCCAGCTGAGAATGAGGTTATGATTTCCAGTTAGCAAATTATCAGTGTACACACGGGTAAGAATATAAAGGTTCCCTTACAAAAGGGAGAGAGAGAAACAGAGCACATTTTACTTATTCTTCAGCTCTATTATACTTTCTCTGTAGGAGGTGAAAACTGGCAATTACTCTTGAAGATGCACAGGTAGGAAGATAGAACATAAATCAAAATAAAAAGAATATGAATGCATTCTCCAGTTATTCAATGGATATTTATTCAACCAAGGTGCTTTGGAAAACCTGTTATAGTGAACCCCACAGTACATTACAAAAAGTTTCTCCGATCTGCTTGACGTTACTTGGCAATCAGAAGAAAAGGAGACAAAGAGATGTGATGATATTGTGTGGAGCACAGAATGCAAATAAAGTCATTTGAAAAGAAAAGGTCTGTACTGGTAGGGTTGACATGAATAGGATTTCTATAATATGCAAGTAGTTCATAGTAAATACAGAGACAAATTTTAGGAACACTTAAAACAGTTCTATTCTTGCATTCTAAGGGGATTTTAAGGGAAGAGGTGAAGACATTCATGTGGGCACTACATAATTTTAAGCACTACATTCTTGCTTTTAAAAAAGTTTCTCTGTATTTGAAGGTCAGAATTCAGATGAATTTGCTGGAATTCATATTCATCAGGAGAAACAAAGTCAGTCCTGGGAAGCCCATTAAAAAATATAATGTGCTTTTTCCTCAGGAATTACTCTGAAATCGGGTGTCATGTATCTGACTTAATGCTCTAATGGTAGGACTTGAACACTAGGGGAGGATTTACAGGAAATATCTGTTCCTTATCTGATTATAGAAGGAAACCAAAGTCTCGCAGTCTGACACTCCAAGGTGGCTTGCTGTCAACCTAAACCTCCAAATTAACTATTTATCATTGGACTGAAACAGAGCTCAGATCAGCCACATTGCTCAAGCTCAAAGACTATCGGACCCCAAAGGAATATAAACAGTAAAAAAAAAGCCAGGCAGAAAAATACCAAGGCACAGAAAAAATGAGGTGACCTGACCACTGTTTCAAAGCAAGAAACACAATGCCGGCCCCTCAAGCCAGACCTATGGACACCACCGTTTTCCAAGTTATAGGCTGGAAAATGTGACAAACGAAACTTGGTGGCAGTTGTTACCCGAACAAAACACCTTGAAGAACAATTTCTGTATAAGAAATGATTCAGGAGATTGCCAGCTATCAGAAAATCATTCAAAAAAAATCTTTTTGGAAAGCATCTCCTAATGGAAAATGCAGAAGCTCATCACGAGAGCCTCACTTCACAAAAAGAGCAGTACGGAGGTTTTGTCGAAGCTGGAGCTTTGCAGATGTAATCTTATCTTAAAAGCAGGTCCTTGAAAACAACTGGGAGCACACCAAGGAGGCACACAGGCACTTCAGGGATCTTGAAAAGATATCACGGTATATAGCAGGAGACAAATTATGAGAGCTGAGTTAGACACAGGGGGTGCAGGAGCTGATGCAGCACCTAACAAATCCCCCATACCTGGAACAAACCCCTGTAAGGGGTTGTGCTGGATTTGTACATCTCCCAGCCTCTATACCTCACTCCAGATCTCCTAGAAATCCCATGAGCTATTGCTGAGAGTAATCCAAAGGATTTATGCCCCAGTTGCTATGCTTGTTTGGATTACATTTGATGAAATGAATATAATGGTTGTATCTGATGATCTTAAAGGTTTTTTTCAACCTAGTTGATTCTATGATTCTCCATTATTATTATATATTGTAATATTCTATTACTATATATTATAATTCTAGTCGATGAAATGTCAAGGTCAGGTTGGACAGGAAAACCAGAGAAAATCACAAGACAGTGGGACTTTGCATTACAAACTTCAGCAGCACACTTAGCGTAATAGTAGAGCAGTAAAGTAGGAAGGTTGAAGTTTTAAAAGCTGGTGTTAATTTAAAAGAAAAAAATAAAAGGAAAGAAGAAGAAGAAGAAAGATAAACTGAAAATGGCTTCTGAGTATAACTGTATTGTCTAAAACTGCAGACCCTTGAGCAGTGCAGCAATGCCTGCAGGCAGGAGGCAGCTGCAGGCGCAGGCTGGGTGACAAGAACACAGGAGAGATGCAAGGAAGAAAATAATAGATGTTTTCAAGCATGTATATATCAAGATATATATCAAGATATATCTCTGACAAGATATTTCTAATGCAAATGTCTGGTAGACTGGGGACAGAAGCTAGGGGTTTTTTTAGCAACAGGATAACTAAAATGAGATTATTTATGCATGAATGGAATATTACAGTGCCAAAAAAGCTAACAGTGAATTAATTCCCCTGCCTACTGATTTAAAGAACCAGGTCACAGCCTTGTCAGATGCTTTTGCATGTCAGAGTGGTCTGTAGGAGCCCAGCACTGCTGCTCCTTGGGTTTTGTGTCATGCAACCACTACAACAGACAGCTCACAGACAGGTAAAGATCAAGGCTCTGCCCTGAATTCCCCTTGGACTCACTGACCCAGTCTGAAGGATGCAGTTGCCCATGCCCCATAGACGAGGCATCCACAACCTAAGCTTCACATTTGCACGACACTTGAAACCACTGAAATCATCTGATCCTTCTTCAGCTGTACTGAAGAACTCTCATAATCCAGTACTCGAAGTTTACCTATCATCAGCACTAGACTCCAGAATGCTTTGTTACATACCCTACAACTATCAAATAATATCTAACACACCATATGCACAGTATCTGCACAAGGGGGGAAGCAAAATCACAATGCATCAGCACTTAGTAGCTGCCGTATCACTTTAAAAGGGGTACAAGCTGCCACCACAGAAAGGCTTTTAAATAATCTTAATTGTTGGGCTTTTTCACCTTTATTTAAAGAGTACGAGGCACTCCATCTTAAATATAGGAGTAATGTGTCTTTGCCCAAAACAATATGCAGCATGAAGGAAATTCAAGCTGACACAATTTCAAGACAGCAAGGATAAACTGATTTAGCAACTCTGACAGGCATTTATAAACAAAATGTGAATCTAGTTTCAGCCTACCATACTGAAATAATATGCAACATGTTTTGATGTCATAACATGAATATTTCATATATGAACAGCATCTTGTTTGGTAGCGAGACGCTTCCAGACACCTGCCAAAGGAGGTCCTAGGAGACAGGGAAGGCTTAATTGCTATTTCTTAACATGCAACCTCACAATACAGTAACTTTAAGATCTTTATTGACTTCTTAACTGTTTTGCCAGATGTCAATACTTAAAAGTTTAGAAGTAAAAATCATGGCTGAACCTTTCTTTCTAATTAATGGCTGTATTGATCAGCTAGGCTTTCGTCTTGCCTCATGTCACAAGAACCACTGAATTTAAGAAGGGTCCCTCCCAAAGAGGTATTTATACCTATGGCTTGCCAGTAAGAAAGCAAAGACTGAAATCTCCAGCATGCTAAATAGCATCACTTTTTAAAACTCCATTGATAATGAACAGCCCAGAGAACTAGGGCAAAGTTGAGTATTTACAGTCTCAAGAGCATTTTGGTTTGATTTGCGTTGAGTTTCAAGGTTCAGCCATTTAATAGCCAGCATGGCCATATTTTCATTTCCTTCATTTCAAGTTTAGGAAAGAAAAACATCATAAGATTACATCTCAAACAAGAAAATCAATCTCAAATTCCACCTGACAGTTAAACAATGTATATAGAAAATATAGCCCAGCTACTGCTGAAGTTTTGCTAAATTTTACAACGAAACATTTCTACAACCCTTGAAGTTGCTCAGTATCTTCTAGCCTAAAAATACAAGCAATGAAAATAATGCACATAATTTAAATTACACTGAATATTCAGTAACAGTAATGAGTTCAATATTAGAAGCTCTTCAATGGGTATTCCTGGGGAAACTGCATTTGTCCTTGACCTTTGCTTACTCATTATTTTGTCCTCACACAATTACCACATTCATAATATCATATAAATGCCACTTATTGATACTGTCCTAAGGGCAACTAGTTATCTAGCAAGAACACGGACACATTAACATTTACTAACGCATTTAGCTTCTCTTCCACATTAAACTGAAGAAACCTATTTATCAAATTACACAGAAATGTATATTAAATAGGCAATATTTAACAAGGTAATATTTTAAATGCTGTCAGACAACAGTGACATTCATTTAAAGGGACAGTCTATAAGAGTGGCAGCGGTCCCACGCCACTGTGGCATGACTGCTACTTGAGCACACAGATGATGGTACCACTTTCAGATTATACTTATAGGTTGCAAATAGATATAATTTCCTTTCTTATTTTTATACATTTTTTCTTGTTTAGCAACAGAAGGTTGCTATGTATACTGGATAAAAGCTTCAAATTCATCCTCAGTGCATCTAGTCAAGAGGGTAACATTGCCCCCAGGGCACCAACTCAACAAGGTTTGAGGTCACTCATAAGTTCAGGTATTTAATCATATTATACTGTATCTCTTCACCTACAGATTTCACTGCTTTGCAAGATACTGAGTATCTCCTGCAGTAAGGTCAAAACCAATATTCTGGCAAAGGGATTTAAGTAAAATTAATAATAATCTTGCATCCTTTTTCTCTGGAACACATTCTCCATTATTCATCAACACAACTAAATATTCAGGGCCACTTAAGATTATTTTAAGCATTTTGTTCACTGCACTTGACTTTTATCTGGGAATTATTTTGAATGACTTTCATAAGAAATATCTGGTAAAACACATGTCAGCACTTTGGCAGGGCTGGCAAATTCTTACTGAGCTCGAGTTAAATTTAAAATGGAAATTGGACTAATTAATTGCTGGAGATGAAACAAGAGCAGGATTTCAGCATACAACTAAAATGAAACAATGCAAAAAGCAACAACTGGCGCGATTCCAGTGAGAACAAGTGCAGGCAACACTTCTCAGTGAGTGGGAACAGGAAGGAGCACACTCCCCAGGCTGCAGCCTCCTGTGACTGATACAGAAATGACCTGGAGAAAGGCATAAAGGAGTAACAGGCTCTCATGATGACACCGTGACATTTTCTCTCCTATAGGAATTCAAATAATAAGATGTCAAATAGAGAACGGATAGATACTGGCAGGCTCATCCCCAGTGCTTTATGTATGAAGTCACGGGGATCAGGGGTGCGGTACTAGAGCTAAGGGCTCACTGACCATGGTGAAGTGTCCCTGTGTCACACTCGTGGGGGACATAAAGAGCCAGGCTGCAGCAAGGGCTGCTTTGTATGGGAAAGATACAGAAAGTGATGCTAGAAATCCATCTGCATCCCAAATGCATCAGTTAGCCCACTAGTATTGCTCTGAATAACCTGCATTACTGCTTTCAAACCAGAATCTTTCTCTTCAAGGAAAAGAAAGAGGAAAAAATGCTTGGTAAACAGGCATGGAATGTACTCCATGAGGCTCCATCAAGAGAAAAGAAAAAAAGAATAAAGCAAGAAACTGCTACCAGGTTTTAATTTTGTACTTTTGCAATAAAAGGAACAGAAATGCAATATAAACTAAGTAATAAACAGGTGACCTAAGGAGTCAATACACAAAGTTATGAAATAAGCAAAGCTGTCTGCTAGAGGAGACCTTTCTGACAGATCCCACTGGAGGATATCCTGAGCATTTCAACAGTAAAAAATAAAAAATCATAAGCAGCCCCAGGCAAATCATGGATTTTTCCCTGCTAATGCTGATTTAAAATATGTAAATGTATTCTCCAGCCAGAAGGTGTGGAGAAGGACTGTTAAACGTGCAGAACAGTGACCAATAAAAAAAACCAGCAGCAAATACACAAAAGAAAACAGTTTTCCAATTTGATTTTTCTATGTTCACCATGGAAACATCTTTCTAAGCATTATTATCAAGTTCAGCTGAAGAAATACAACAGGAAAAGTTTCAACCTCCTTTTTATTTGCGCAGTGGAAGGCAGAGTTTTCCCTTGCATGTTTTGTCAAAACAGTTTGAAATGGGAGCATTTGTCTACCCATAGAAATAAACCCACAGACTCCTCACAAATCAAATTACCAATTACAAATTCTCAGGTTCTCTGCTGAGGGAAAGTGGTGAAAAAGGCTAATCTGAAGTATAGCAAAAATGGATCAAGTCTGGTTTTTGTCCAGCCCTCTCTGCACAATATCCTCTCTTCTGGCAGGACCTGCACAGAAAATATATTTGGAAGTGTCCAGAGTCTCTGACAAGTTACTGACAGTTGATGGATGGATCAAATCCAATATCTGGACTGCAAAATGATAAGGTTCAGAAATAAAGGGGATGAGTGACAGTGGCTGAGGAGATGAACGGATGGGGGAACCTTCACAGCAGAAGGCTGAATCTCCTTTTTCTTCATGAAGAATATAATGAATGGGTTGACAACAGCAGGAATTCGTTTTCAGCTACGAATATTGGTCTTAAAAAAACTTCTCAGTGCTTTTATATTTGTGTTATCAGTGTTGCTAGCATGTGGAAGGTATTAAAGAATTTATGAAACTTAACTGTGACCAATGATAATGTGTGTCTGTGCCACCGTGCCACCACAGCTGTGGGCTGGAAAAGCTCTCCAAAATCAACAGTCCAGGCCACTCATCCAACCAACACATCATCACTTTACTCCCTTCCCAAAGCCACGAAGTCACCTCAAATGCTGTTTTACAATACCTAAACATGTTCAGATTCAGAAAAAAGTATAAGAAGATATTTAGACACATAATATGACCCAAAGAGTAAAATGATTATAAAAAAGACAGAAAAATAACCCCAGCATTTTGGACCAAAGCGTATTTTCTGCTATGAATTTGTCCAATGTAGCTTTCAGAATTTTTAATAGTTTGCTATGTTGTATCATTAGTAAAAATAAACAGTTCTAAATTAATTCTCAGGAGTTCTTATTACATTCACATTTTCCACTGGAGAAAGAAATTGCTCAAAGTGAAGTTTCCAAAAAGCAATGCTTCTCTGGACTACTACACATCCTTTTTTCTGCTGCAGCTTCCTTCCCCTGAAGCCCAGTGTAACTCTGCTATTTCTGCCACACTTCTGTTTTCTGCTAATACACTTAGCCATTTGCAAAAGTGGAATATGAGGAGCCATCCAAAATGGACAGACATTTCCTGCTTGCTTTTCAACAAACTAATTCCACTTTATTCCATATCCTGCTGTACAAATGACATCCTTCCTGTAAACTAGTCTACAAGACCACAGCATTATTTAGCAATCAAAACATGGATGCTCATTTTCTACTTCTCTTTCATTATTTACTTTTTTGGCCTCCGCTCGCCTTTTCTTCTAAACCTACACAGTACTTGCATCAGTAACTTCCAATTCGTTAGCACTGTCTCACGCACACTGGCAGGTAGTAGAGGAAATGCATCTATTATTCTAGTTGTATTATTCATTTATAAATATTTACCAAAATTACACATACACTTTTCACAATCAAAATACCTTTGGGACAGTTGGTTAACTTCAGTTCATAAACACTAATGGCAAATTTTCTCCCCTCCCCTTTTCAGATTATATGTTCAATTTAAGACATTTTTTTTTTCCCTACTGAAGAATCCAAAAAACCTGAACAGTAAAAAAAAAAAAAAAGCAGTTTGGTTAGAGAGAAGGAAATAAGGATGAGGCTGAAGAAGTTATTTTTTCCTGGTCCCAAGTTAATCCTGTGGGAAATCAGTGCAATTCAAAGGGCTCTTTTTTTTCCCCCAACTAAACATCTAAGTCAGCTCATGTTTATCTGAAACCCAGTTTACTTTGGAAAGGCTAAAGAAATAAAGCAGTCCATCAATTATTTAAAGTGTTTGGCCCTGATTCTGCAAAGGCTTGGGTACATACTTAATTTCATCAGTCTTAAAGCTGGAGTCTTCCACAGCCAGAGGCTCGGTCTGTGAAGTGGCTGGAAAAGAAAATGCATGAATTGGCTTTTTCAGTGAAAAGAGTTGTTCCAGTTGTGGATGAAGGATGCTCTGTGCAGTCAGGACAAATCCAGAGCCAGTTGCTCAGGGCATGGTCCCTGTCACCCTGGTGGCCCCCTGGGCTCAGACCTCCATCAGCAACTACCACGCCACGGTTACAGCTGGACAGCAGTGCGCAGATATGGGATAATGAGTGCTGAGGGAAGGGACACAGTCTCCCCCAGCTTCATGGCCATAAGGCAGACTTGAGGGCAGCTGAGCCTCAGCCCCTATTCACATTCAACCTGCATCACCCCGGGTCCCTGGCTCATTTTCAGCAAAGATGCTGAAATGCAGATGTAGAAATTCAGAAGACACAGGTATATAGCTAATATATATGCAAAAATATACTACATTATGTAAAAATAGAAGTATAGATAATACACAATCTTCATTCTTACACAAAGTGGATTGCAGTGGAGGAATGAATTCTTCTGTGCCATAGAATCTAATTAGTTACTAAATTTAGATACTGTCAGTACAGTTAGAGAGTATTCACTGCAGCTGGATTTAAACATTGCATGATATTTTACGTTTCGCACAATACCAATGGGTGACATTACATTAGTATAGGTATTGTGAAGTATTTCTATGTGAATGCTTCGGTCTATCCAGTGGTTTAGACAACTAAATCATACTTGATTACATTTTCAAAAATATACTGTAAGTCCCAGGTATTTGTAGTTTTAAAGAAAGTATTCAGAGACCCTGAATCCATGCAGTTGGGAAGGGCTGATCCAAAGCAAAAACACAGGTGCAAAAATAATTAAATCTGCTTTAAGCATAAGACAGAGTTACGATGCAGTCTATGGGGGATAACAAGTCAGTGCTGAAGTTTCTCCTCTGCCATAAACTTATTAACAGCTCAGCACCTTAAAATTCAAAGAATTTGGGTAAAGCTTACTAGAAACTGAAGTGCCTACATATCTCTGTATCTCTCACCATCATAGCATGTGCATCTCAGTTCTTCATCTCCAATAAAATAGCACAGAAGGATTTCACGAGGCTAATTAGACCTGAAATTTTAAGTCCATTCAGAGACTACAGTAATAAAGGTCAAACACGTTCTCAAGTTTGATTCAAACTGCTTCTACTTCAAACTGCAGAACTTCACAAGGTATTTTCTCCTGCAGACATTGGGCTTAGCTATAGTCTGGCCTAAATTTCAGAGTTTTACTCAAAAGATATTGAGACAGACAGTATGGGCCATTTCAGACTGGTGCAATGTGTGAAGGATTTTATAAATCCTTGAAGAGCATTCCACTACCTTTTTCTTTATGTATATATATATATATACACATTATTTTATTGAGTAGACTTCTCCAGCCCAAACTACTTTCAATATCTGTGCCATAGTAATGCATGAGGCTGACATCCCAGCTCTGTCAGAGCTGGATGCCAGACGATCCACAACTACAAATGCCATTTTAAAATGTGACCCTGAAGAGTATTTTTGACAGATGGGATTTCCCAGGTATAGAACTGTGCTATCTCCGTAATCTCTGAACTCAATTTAAGTTTCATATATAAGATTATTTTCATTTCAACCCCTTTGGTCACTTGTGACAAGAATATTTCCCTTCTCCCTACACAAATCTAATCTGGTCTCGCACTGCAACTCTGCTTAGAAAGCTGTTTAGTGGAAATGTTTCAGAAATACGAATCAAATTTTCTTGAATGAAATAAAATTAGCTATCCAGGAAAGCATAATCCACTTTTCTAGGGGCACGGATTCCATATTTTAGGTAATGGTTCTAAAATACAATAATAATCATAAAAATAAAATGGTTCTGAGATGCCGTGCACGCTGATAGCAAAATGACCCTGCTGTCCCTGAATACACTGGGAACGACTGGAAGCATTGGTTGGTCCACAAAACAGCACCCTTGCACCACAAATCTCACGATTTCCTGACATGTTAAAATAAAGGGAAAAGATAGCAGCATAACAGCTGAGGGTTTGGTCCCAGGGCTGGTTCAGATTTGGTGACCACTCCAATGCCAGGTCAGATGCTTTAAAAATAGGATTTGTGGGATCTTTCTCCTGGGCCAAAACAGAAACAGCTGTGCTAGAGGTCTTCTTCAGGCAGAAGGGGTGAACTCATCCCTTGGCAGCCAGGAGAGAGGTCCCTGGGGACAGAGGAACAGGATGGTCAATAACCACTGTCAATCCTTCCTCTGCTGAATCAAGAGAGCCCCTCTCGCAGCAGACCCACCAGAGACAGGTTTTTGGTCAAGTCTTCCTTAGATTGTGCCGGCAGAGGAGAAGAATCCATACCTCAGTTTTCTATGGGACATCATTCTTCTTGCTATCTGCATGAGCAACATTACATAAGCCACCATATGAATGGAATTACCAAAGCACTAAACAACAGAAGAGTCTGAATAGAGGAAAAAGAAAGAATCAAAAGGAAGGATATTTTCCCAGCCTTTTGCAGTTTTCTTGCCATGCCCCCTACTTTTCACCCTTTTTCCACCTCCTCTGTAACTCCCATGCCTTTCCTCTGCCAAAGCAAAGAGGTGACAAAGCCTGTAGCTGTCCCAGTTTCTTTAAGAACCTTCCATCTACTTCACTCCTGCTCAGCACAGATGAGTCAGAAGGAGGCAGAGGCTTGGAGGCACGGCTGTGCAGGCAAGTGTATACAGCGAAGCAAATCTAAAGTAATTAAATAAACAGTAATACAAACATTGCACTTCTATCCATTTATTCTAGCTATTGCAGAGTGGGCTCCTCCATATAATGTTTGCACAGGAGCTGTGATGTATCACTTAATCTACTGTAAGGACTTTATTCATACCACCTGAGGTTGCTCCTCTGCAAGCTCCCACTTACACAAGATTGAACAAAACAGAAGAAGGTATTACTGAGCTATTACTGGCATCTTTTGCCACATGCTGTCAAGTTACTAATTTCAGTGGTCCAGAAGATTGAAGTAGAAAAGCAGATGAGACAGTACAATCATGCGGTATAGTTGGACTTTATACTTACACTGTCTGACCTTGACACTTGCTCTTCAAAGGAAATAATCAAGATTGAAACCAAATCAAAATCAATCCAGACCCTACACCACTCACCAACAAACCAACCCACCCCAAAACAAAGGTAACAGAGGAGCAGCGACCAAACCCACTTGACCCATGTTGTTAGCAAAGCTCTGTAACGGCATAACCCCAACATACTTAGAACATACCAGGACACAACAATTTCAGTGGCTTAGTTTCAAGCACGTATCATGCACTTTGCTTTTTAAAAGACCATATTAATCATGATGTTTTGTTTTCTGAAGAAGAGCATCTCCAGCTCATATATAAACCTGTAGTGAGAGCTGGTTACCTGGTTTCTGGTGTTTCCCACACACACTTCAAGGAATAAATGTAGGTGTACTGAACTGCTTAGTGCTCTGCAAAGGTGCTCTGGACAGCTGACCAATCTGCCAAAACAACACAGAGTCTTCCTGAGCTTCAGAAGTGCAAGTTCAGAGCTCGCAAAACTGCCTGATATGGCCAAAACCATGCACTGGCAGTATTTAGCAGCTACCTGACTCTGCACATTTTCTGAAGCCCTTTTGGTGCAACCCAGCTGCAGTTTCAAACCACTTTGCACCTCTATCCATTCCCCTCTCTATCCCTCTTGTCTATTTGCTTTCTCAGGCATTGCTGCATGTTTAACTTCTAAGCCCTTGAGGGTGATCAAGCCAATTACCAAATGTACAGTCAGCTCTCCACGATGAAGTGCTCAACAACTCCAGTTCATATCCAAGTTTCAGGAGCTGCTGATGGCTGCAAACAGTCTGACCCCACCCTGCTTAAAAAACACACCACCAACAAAACTGTCAGGTCAGAGCATCATGTCTCCTCATCCCATATTTCTGAGCTATGCCCTCCCTGCCTTTCAGCACACCCAGTAACCTGACAACTAAAAGAGGACGGAAATAGTTTCAGGAGCAGGGTTCATCTACCTGTAAGGGTGGCAGAACTAGAAAAAAGGGTAAAAAAATCAGGGCCAGGAAGATGAGGGGCTGTAGCCCTCCTATGGCCAGCAGTCTAAAGCATAAGTATTGCTGAGGATGCCAGAGAGATTTCTGGTTTAAAACAGCCTGCATGGCATTCAGAGCAGTCTATGGACAAAGCTCTCTGTCAGCCCAGAGCAGACTGCAAGAACTTGTCATTTGACAGTGATCAAATATCTCCTTGCAATGCACATACCTTTCCAGGAGCAAAAATTATCAGTAGTGGTATGTGGCCTGTAAGTGTTACTGGACACACTGCTCATAGCTTTATGTTTTCTGCAGTATGACATGATAAAAGTATATGAAGCCTTCTCAATCAAATCAATCTTTTCCAATAGATGCCCACTAAAAAAATTTTTGTGTTAAAACAACTGCACCATCCTCCCCTAACAGCTAATAAACTGGGTTATTTTTTTCCCCCCTTCAAGTTATCCACAGTGAACTACCTTTAGGAGTGAAAAATGCCAGTCACAGCCAGCTGGCAGAAGGGCAATGCTTTAATATCTGCTCCAAGGATGAAAGACATGGCAGCTCCTAACCCACAGCTGCAGAAAGCCCTCAGCTGGTAAGACCACACCGTGCCCAGCTCCCATTTAAGCTGAGCAAGCAAAGCTGGGAACCTGTTAATTTGCTGTGTGAGTTATGGTTCCCTGCAGCACCTTTTGTTCACTGTCAAGGTTCTGCAACAATGACGAATGCAGCTACATTCAGCCCAAAACTCTGGAATTTGATATACTAAATCATTCTAGATATTAAATGTCTCAGCGATAAGCCTAGCAAATGAATTCCTCTGGAGCCTACACTTTTTGCTGTACACGAGGCAGGAGGGACTCCCCATATAATTCCCCATTGTTTCACGGAAAATTATGCAGTTTGGTAGCATCGTCGCTCCCAGGAAAGAAACCAGAATCCCAGGAAAATTCACATGACTTCCAGTGGCTACTAAGAGAAGCTGCAAATCTGCCTGAATAACTGAGGTAGCAGAAGGCAGTTTGGGGCATTAGGAGCTCACCAGTTATTCCTATTCTAATAGCAGCAGCTGTAAATACTTATAAAGTTTCCACTTACCTTAGTAAATAAACAGAAAAGACTGCTGCAATAGACAAACAGGAACACAGTCAGAATGCTTAAGCAGCAAGAGACAGACAGGTTTTCAGTCTTACTCTTATCAACTTCACGATTAATCATTTTTTGTTTAAAATGATCTCCTTCCTCCAGCCAGAGCACATTGCAGTCGCAAGAACTGAATAAATCTCATCTCAACTAATTTGTGAAGAATAGATGACTTTTCAAAGGAATCCTAAACCAAAACAGATTAAGGCATGAAGAGGGTGGAACAATTGCTGCTTCATTTTTAATTTCTCAAAATCACCATCAAATATATCACAGTGGTTAACTCCGGAAAGATTTTGCAAGCTTCATAAACAATAGAGGTATTACCCATTATCACACAAGTACAAATTAGTTTGACCTTTCCAGCTTTCTCATACTAGGCTTCCTTTTTTCCACTTGACTAGACAAAATATTGAGTCAATCCATGTTCTGTGCTCTTCATTCTCAGATGTATTTGACTAGTGCTTTTTCCCTCTACATCTGCAATTAGAAGAGACTCATCAAACACTGAATTCACCTCAGTAATTCTTTGACTCAAGCCAGTGCATAACTAGTGCTCCTTAGGAAAGACCCAGCCTTATGCTCAGCACTGCTCCCTATGCTTTTCCCACCTCTGCCTCCCCAGTAAAACAACGTGTGATATGTTCATTTAATATGCCTTGTAGGAAGTGTTGGCAAACAACGTTAAAATAAGGGCAGCAGAAATCAGAGAGGGAAGGATGCTCAGTGCCTTCTGTCTAGCCTGCCCAACCTTCCTGCCCACAGAGCTTTCACTGCCCAACAACAGACACCTCCTTGATGCCCGAAAATGGAGCTGGTAAAGCAGCCAGTAGATCTCTCCTGCCATGTGGATTTCTGGACTAACGGCCAGCTATCCTTAACAGATATATGTACATCCCCAGAAAGCCTTCGCACAAAGCATGAAGTATGAGAAGTGCACTTAGACAAACTATCCCGCATGCCATGCACCATACAGGTCAACTTCCATGCACAAACTGCTCTCACTGCCAGTGGACACTGATTTCTGCAAAGTCTAAAATCATTCTTCATGAATAATTGGTGCTTCCTATCAGGAAGTCTGACTGTGCTGGATCCAACAGAGGAATCTCTTGTTTTCTTGATAATCTTGTGCTGGAACCAAAGGACCTGGGGAGGAGCAAAGAGAGGGTAATGCTGAGCAAGCCACAAAATCCTTACCTGTCAGCCAAAACATAAGAGGACCTGCTGCATCAGGCTGTTTCAGTAAAGATGTGTAACACTGAGTGTAGCAGCAGTGGGGGAAACTGAGCGGGAAACTGAGAAGCAGAATAGCTTTGTGGGTCAACAGAGAATCACAGCACCAGTGACAGAAATGTGTCAAGGAGAAAAATGATGCATTTGTGTACTGGTTTCTCAGAATTAGGAATCCTGAGACAATTACATCGTAAAAATTGTGATTAGGGTTTAGACATAAAATTCAATATACATCTGAAAACCCTGCAAGCCAGCACTGGATCTTTCCCCAGCTCATGTGGAAGGGTGCACTCCCGTAATTCCAGGGCTGGCTGAAGGTGCTCTCCCCCACTATGTGCTGCTCTGGGCCAGAAGGGATGCACTGTGCAATGCTCCACTGGCTGCCTGAGCACAAGCTTGGAGCTGAAGTTGCTCTAGCAGCAGCTACAACAGCGCAGGGGATGCGGGTTGAGTGCTGCCACCCTGTGGGATTGTGGCACTCGTGTCTGTGCGTTGTCACACTGCTGCGTACTCCCGATGCTCAACTGCACACCTGTATTTGGGAAACACGAGGGGCTCCAGAGCCCACACAAGCAGATTCCTGAGAAGCGCGATACACTGAAACATGTTTGAACATTAATTCGGGAGTCAGAAATGTTTATAAATATGATTTGGAACAAAAAGGTTACTGAATTCTGGCCAGAATAAGAACAAATACTATAATTCAAAATAATTAGCATGTCATAGGTAACAGTCTGATGTATTTACACAATTTATATTTACTCCCATGTATCAAGGCCTGGATTTAAATCCTGGTTTGTACACTGCTAGGAGCCGATTCTGTTTGAAATTACTCTTCTGCTGTACTTCATATTTCATTCATTTCTACTTCCAGCTATACACGCACAACAGAGGGCATTATACATCTCCCTAATTGAACAATACAGATCAATTAAATATGAAAAGTCATTCTCGGACTAAAACCCTCTTAGGCAAATGTTCTGCTCTTTTGCTAAAGTAGCTCTTTTCAAAAAGCTAGGAGTTGAGTGCTGTTCAGAGGCTTTTTTTTTTTATTCTTTCCAAAAGACTGGGAGACAAAGACCAAGAATATTCATCCATTCATTCATGGTAAGAGGACACAGAGCTTTTGCCTTCATTTCACAAGCCAGGGTAGTAGTGATACAAAAAATTTTGCTTGATGAAAGCTGTTCAGTGTTCTACACAGGAGGTGAAGAACCCTCCTCTGCTCAGCACTGAGCATGCCTTTCAAACACCTCTTGTGGGTCACACCATTAACACAAACCACAGTGTTATCAAATCGTATCATGGAAAAAGAAATATGAAATGAGCCCATGCACCACTGCTAGCCCACCAACTACAGGCTCCTCACACATATGCTATATAAAACATTGAAGTCCCACTGAGCATCGAAGTGGAGAAGATTAAAGCACATCAGCCCAGTAATCAGTTGACATTTGGTGGTGTCAGAAACCAAGGTGGCAGTGGTAGGCTAAGGTCCCTTGAAAGCAGCTCAGCACTGTGGCAGTCAGCAAGGATGTTTGTTTTGCCATTGATTCACCAATGCAAGTTCTTTGCTAATACACAACCTGTTCTATAAAAGATTATTGATTTAAACCTGGTACAAATCTACAGCTAAGTTAACAGAAGAATCTGGCTCAGATATGAGCCTAGCTCTATCAGTCCTAGGAAGGGAAATCTGCCTGGCAGCAACCTGGACAGCTTGTGGGCTTTCTCCAACCCCTAGGTCAGCTGTTGGTCTCCAGGTAGCAAGTGGTCTGTGACTTCCTAAAGGCACAGAAGAACAGATCATGGCTCAGTCACAAGACAGGCATGGAGGAAGGTGGGACTAAATCCAGTGGAGGGCTTTGAGCAGAATTCATTTTTTCTGCTGAGCACTGAGCACTCATTAAGAGGGCCCAGAAGCAGGAGATCACCCAACCCATGGCTATGGATCAAACTGGAGAAAAGTGCCTGCTCAAGGATTTATAGCTATAGCTAGAAAGATGTAAAAATGGAAGATCAGAAACATTAACATAGAGGCAGGGAGCAAGGAAAGAGTGTACACTGAATATCCTCAGCAATCCTGGGGACTGTCCCAGATGGCTAGCTGGGTTTTCACACTCCTATTACTGGAAGCATAGAGATGGAAATGTGCTTAGTTGTTTGAGTATGACTTGTTTGTAAGTCTTCCCAAATAAAGCTGTTATCTGCATAAAAAGAGTTTAATAAACCATGCACTCACAGTTCTGTTAAAAAAACACTGGGAGGTTATTGCAATTCAGTAGCATTCAGACTAAATTACCATTTGTAATACAGGTTTTCCATTACAAATACCAAGTACACTGTTTATTCCCTTTCTTAGTCTTCTAATTGACGAAAATGCCCTGCTAAACCTTATGTAGATTGCATTTAAATGCCACATCTCTTCATTGGCTAAACATTTATATAAATAAATTATAAACACAGATTTTGTCTGAGGCTGCCTAAGATCTTATACTGATACAACTTATAGAAGAGTAAATCAATCCGGAGTTAGGAGCTCAGGTCTAACTTGTCACCTGAACAGCTACCAAGTGCCAACAGCTGTCGGAAACTCTCTCAGGTCTTTCAGCCGTGGCCACATCCCCTTGGCCATTGCAGTCTCCCATGCTCCCTCCCAACAGTCATATCAGAAGGATGTTAACTCAGGAAATCCCAGGAGATACAAGTGGTGACCAGGTCAGAAATTAAACTACTCTGCAGAAGGACTGTGGGAGGTGCAGGGACACTGAGGGAGGAGTCCTCTGGACCATGCTACTTTTGAACAAGGGCTGCAAAGGAAGATGAACCATCACAGCAGGGAGTGCTGTCACATTGTGCTCCTGGGTTAAACAAAGTCTAGAGAAAGCCAAGCTGAACAGTTGATCATTTAACCACATCTTGCTTTGCAAACAAGAATGGGGAAAGTGGGAAAGCCCATGTGAGATGGTTAATAATGATTGTGTCCACTGAGTTTCACTTAAATTCAGGTTCAAAACCTCTGGAAAAACAAAGAGAAGAGGTGCTAAAGTACCATTGTGATGCTTCTAATCTTCAGTATAATGCATCTTAGGAGAGCTTGGTACTGCATATATCAAAACTTTAATTCACTAATGAAGAGATTTGGCCATATCTGACACAGCTCCAGCAAACCTTCAAATAATAGAGCATCAACAGCTGATCAGCTGGAAGATACAGAAGAATTAATAGAAGAAACAAACATAGTAGAAACTCATTTTTGAAACCTAGAGCTGTTTAACAAAAATTAAGGGGAAAAAGAAATCCCTGTAAAGGTAATTTTAAAAATGTAATGATTGTAGATTACTTTCTCGAGTCCCTAAAATAATTTAAGTGGAATAATAATGCAATGAGTGTCATCACTTACCTTACCTGCTGATACTTGCATGCTGTAATTGTATACCTGAGCAAAAATCCAGTTTATATCGCAGAGTCAAAACTTGCTCCTTATGTTCTAGCTTCCTAAATTTGAATCGTGCATATGACAAAGTCACTAGATTAACTGTTTTCAAAACACTTTGACCCTGTTGGTCCTGAGGGTTCAACTTTAATTGCTGGGTTAAATCACTGGAAAAACAAACAAACAACACCCACAAACCAATCAACAAATCTTTCTTCTTGGTGTCCTGCTGAAAGAGTTTTTTATCCTGCAGGTTAAGATAAAAAGTGACTGCTTGTACCTAGGGGAAAGCAAAGGATGAAATTATTTCCCAAGTACAACACATACAGTACTGGAAATCCCTGCTTAGTGTAGAAAATACTGTTGCTTCAGTTCATGTGAACCTCATTTATACCAAGATGGCAAGCAGATTTGACACAGGAGTTTTTGTTTTAATATCACCAATTCCGGTGAATGACGCTAGGGAACAGGGAATAGTTGTGTACTTGCATGAAACAGTAAATTGGTTGGATGTCATCATTACATATTTGCTTTGCTAATGATAAAAAGAATTAATCACTACTGTCACGATATTCATATTTATATTTGAGTAACCACTGTAGCAGATAACACTAAAGATACGTGCAAGTTTAAATCCTGGCAGCAAGCCTAGATTAGAGCTTTGGAGCTGACATTTGTGGATTTGGTGTGATTCATGTTACTTTTCTGTGTTTGTGATTACCTTCCTGTCAGGGGCTGCACATCACTCATGCACCAAGCAGCAGGCTTCCAGTTTCTGCATGTGAAGGAAAATTCCCAACTGTTGCACTGAAACCCTCTTCTAATGGAGCCCCATCTTCTGAATAACAATGGAGCTGAACAAGGCACCAGCAAAAGGAGCATGTAAACAGCTTTTACAGGGACATTATCTGGCCATTTCAGGCCACAGATGGGAGGTGTGGGAAGAAACCCCAGACTTGATCTAATCTAACATGGTTAAAAATAGACCTGTGATGATTTATGAACTTTCAAATGCAGCAGAGTATTTTTTTTTAAGCAACAGCATCTTCCCTGGTACCACCTGCAGCCCAAGAGCTGCCTGCTCAGTTTGACAGAGCCTCTTACAGGGTCCCTGATGGGTACCAACTATGGGCAGCTGGTACCTCCATCATCCTTCACCAGATGCAATTCAGAAAGGCCATGAGAGAACATTAAAAGGCAATGACTGAGCTATCTTGTGATTAATATCCTTCCTTCAGCCTGCCTTGTCTTTACCTCTATTGTGGGTTTTTTTTAAATCATGTTAACTACACACAACTGTCAGACAAAAGCCAACTCTCTAAACCAAGGGAAATAGGTCACCAACAATGTCTACAAAATCATTCTCAAGTTTTGCACCTGGGGTAGAAGTTGTACAGATGCTTTACTCCCGTTTTCTTAGTAGTGCCTGATGGGGTAACACAGGAACATATTTTAAATGAAAGAAACATCATACACAGTACATATAAAGACCTGAATATCAACAAGAAACACTTTCATGCATTAGGAGGCGCAAGTTTGGGAACCAAGGTGGGCTGTCTCACCAGTTCCTTGCTGTCTTGCCGTGCTGCTATGTTTCCCTCTGGAATAAACACTCCTCAGCTGATGGTTAAAACTCAGCACCCAGGAAACAAGTGATGAAGGGATAATACTGGAAATACAATGAAGTCGACCCCAGGAAAGAATGGCTGTGGTCTCAGAGACCGTTCATCCAAGAGGGCTTGTGACACACCAAAGGCATCCTTGTGGCCCAGAGAAGTGGCCCCCTCTGCCAGTAATGCCCTTTCACCAGCCAAAGCACACTGAGGGCACATTTGCCCCCATCAGATATCCACAGTGACCTCAGGTGAGGGTCTAAATTGCTCCAGACACCACCGTTAAGGCATGCAGAGTTAGGGTTTGAAGGCATTATCAGAGAGTCATGTTTACTGCTTACACGCTATAGGAGAAGTGAGCCTTCTGGCAAAGGTAACCTTTTTTCTGCTGTCATCAGATTCAAAACATGTATTTTGTCATCCTATAGAACAGCACAAGCTTAGAATTCCAGGAACACTTCATGGGCTACAAGAGAGCTCAACTCCACTGGAGAGATGAGGGTGGGAAAAGTTCCAAGTTGCCAGACTTTTGCTAGGATCATTCAACTCCAACTACCTGCGGGTGCATCCCACTCTACCCCAGTCCTCATCATCCAAGTGCTGCCTCCAGGCAAGCTAAAGTATGGGCACATGGGGCAGGAGACCTCCCTGAGCCTCCAAGCGGATAGACACAGATACATACAAGTAAAGGATTCTGGTGTGTCTTCCTGCAAAGGGTTAGTTCACTGGATGGGATGGGATTAAATACCTCCTGAAACCAAGCAAAATCTTGTCAGGTGTAGTCCACTCTGCCCAGAGTTCAGCAGAGGAGGGAGAGGTTGCTGCACACCAGCAGAAGCCATTGTCTAAAGCAGGATGCTTTGGGAAAATTATCAGTGTGCACACCTCTAAAGGAGGCTGTACAGCAAGTAAAAGAGGGATTAGCCG
>JANHGB010006724.1:0-20890 GCA_026283785.1 Coracopsis vasa
ATGGCAGGGGGGTTGGAACTAGATGATCTTAAGGTCCTTTCCAACCCTAACTATTCTATGATTCTATGATTCTATGCTGTGAACTGCGGTCAAGGGAGAGTGGTTAAAGTCCTGCTACAGTCCTCTGTGTTAGTCCAAGGTCACAAATGAAAATAGCTGCTCTTAATGAAGGATAAGAAGACAAGACTAAATAAAAAATATTTCTGTTTCATTTGGAAATGTTTTATGTCTCTCACTTTTCCTGTTAAACATTTAGGCATATTCTTAAGTTCTAGCCTATTATTTTATGGAAATCTAATTATGTTCAACTATAGCATTTAATGGTTTTCAGTTTTAGTGTGGTTTTCAGAAGCACCTGGGTGACAAGGACACTGAAATCCCACTTTTAAAGTGCCTGAGGAGCTCCTTGGAAACTGAAATGGAGAGATTTCAGTGCTTGAGCAAGAGCATCACTGTGGAAATACGGCTGAAGAATACAGCTGCATGATAGCCCATCTGCAACTCTGGAGAAGATGCATCATGTACCACACCCTTCCTCTTCAATACCAGGTATTGTGGAAAGCATTTCTTCTAAGCACATTATTTCTGTATTATAGATCAAGCACTTCACTAGATGGACCTTTTTTTTCAGGTTCAAGGTCTTACATACTCAAAGTAATTTTCTTTTTCTTTTTTTCTTTTTTTTTCTCTTTTTTTTTTTTTTAATGAAAAAAGAAAGAGAAGTATCCAAAGAATTCAGGTAACATTTAGCATTTAACTCTTTTTATTTCCATTGCGTCATCCTCTAGGTCCTATAGCTGGAGACGGACATAATTCCAAACTTCTAAAATAATTCCTTGTCTGGAAAACAAGTAAACAAGCTCCAGGCTCCTGCCTTGTTCACCCACATCTTGTAATACTGAAACAAATATGGCACTGCTGGGATGATGCAGACATGAATCAAACTGCAGCCAGACCCAGAAGCCCTGACTTCTTCGCTCTCTCCTGTTCTCATTCATTTCTTGTTCTCAGACTCAATAGCCACTTTATCATGGGCACTTCATGTTTTAAAGAAAACCTAACCAAAGAACTGAGAACTCTGCTGGAAAAAAGGCTCTTGACAACTTAAAGGAGGAGGGAGGAATTTATTGCCTTTTTGTTTGCCAGGAGTGTGGTTTTCTGTCATTTTTACCTCTGAATTGCAGGGCATTTCCCAAGCTTTTTAAGGCAGCTCTGCTGTCTGCTGATAGACATCGCCAGTGATTAGCAAGGAAGGTCACAATCTTAATTATTGCTCTGCTGTAACAAATAAGCATCAGTAGCAGACTACTGTGGTGAATGTGGCTTTATTACCATGGCAGCTTTCTTCGAACATTTTTAATGAGAGAGCATTTTTTCTTCACACACCATTAAAACCATTTGAAACTATATAGAAGCCTCTTGCCAACATGATTTTAGCTATTTGTGCAAAGCACAATCATTTCAGACCTTGGTTCAGAAATCCAATCCTTGGCCGTTGCTGCTTCTTCCATTGGTTTGTCCCTGTCTCTTGCCAGACTGCAGCTGTGTCACCAGCAAGCACCACATCAGAAATGAGGAGCTCTAGAGTGATGCAGCACACAGAGAAAGAACTAAAGTCAAGTTTAGCTCTTCACTTATAGAGCACTTTCATTTCATTTATATTGTGCACAAATGAGTGTAACTGGACTTTTCTCTCATTTAAAACTATTCAAGGAGGAAGCAAACCGTGCAGACCATGCACACTGGAGGCTTAATCAAGATCAGGTAGGCAAGGACAAACTGTTACCTCTAGATCAGAGCCGCAGCTGCTGTAAATCCAGGTTGCTCTGTTGCCTGTGGCAGGGATGTGTCAGCTTTCCCCAGCCAAAGATCTAGTCCAGGAGCACATTCATAAGGGTGGTTTGATCTTCTGTATATTTTAGATGTGTATAGAAAAGATGAAATGCTTTTCACAATAGAAAAATGATAAAAGTAAGAAATAATAATTGAGAGTGGAATAAAAGGAAGGAGGATCTTGCAGGTTTGTTAGGCAGTCCTCCAGCCCCTCTCTCCCTGTCTCCCCTCTGCAAAGAGAAGCAAATTAACTGTTTAACAAAAGGATCATATTTCCGGATATGACAGGAGGAGACAGATTATGAGCAGATACAAATGAAAAGTCTTGTGCCAAAAATTGAATGCTCTTAAGGAAGACTAAGTGTCCTGGGCAGCTACCAGGATTGCTAAAGGAAATGAGGAAAGAAATTAGTGAAGCCTTAACAGGTTTTTTTCAATTGCCCCTGTGACAGGTTAGGCTACAGAGCAAGGGAACGGGAGCAACACAAGGCACAGACTTATTTCAACCATGTTTTTTATTATTAAAGGGTCATGAGATACAGCAGGTAGTTAGAATCCAGTTGGCTCAAAGTTATTTCCTGGGGAAACAGTTTTGTGGGATTTAATGAAGTCATGATATAATACTTTGAAAAGACTCATTTAACTGGAGATAGCCAAAATGGATGAGGCTGAGGGGCAGTCTTGCTTCACAGCTGTTTGAAAGTCCTGGAAGACATTGCTAAACCTGTCTGGGAAATGGTTTTCCCATCTTGCAAAACTTCTTGAGATTTTAAAATATTTTCCTGCCCCGAATCGGAATGTGAAACAAGACTTTATAACATTCTGTTCTGATTAGGGACAAAAGAGAGGGAGAGACAAAAAGAGTGAAAAAGGGAAAGAAAGAAAGTAGGAGAAAGACTGACCCACTCATCTGTGCCAGAGCCAGTGGCACTTCCCTCAGATAAGGGCAGCTCACTTCTTGGGCAGAATCAGGCAGCATCTCGCTACTGCAGTGGTCTCGTCTTGCCCTTCAGCCTATATCTGCCTGTGTCTGCTTTTCCAGTGCTTTCCAAGAAATTCCACCTCTGCTCTCCTTTGCCTCAAGTTTCAATTTTCTGTTCCAAATCAGTATTCTCTCAAGAAAAGTCATACATTAAAAAAAAAAAAAATCATCTGGGCTAAGTATTACAGCTGCATTATAAATGAGAATTGTACTGGGCAGTTAAACTCTTCTCTCTTACAACAAATGAGTACTCTGAGGTTTGTTATACCAGCTAAGGAAAAATCATGTCTTACTTCCTGAAATGTGCTTAGAACAGATCACCCAAACACCTTTTGATTTCAGCAGTTTAAGGTTAAATGACACTTCAGAGGCATTTTCTGATTTTTGTTAGGTGAGAAGATGGTCCTACAGCATAAACAAGTAGGGCATTTGTGATGGAAATACTCTGATAATAAGTACCCAGGAGCTCCAGTCCCAACTTTGATATTAAATCTCTGAGTAGCTTTAAGAAGGAGAGCAGGTAAAGAAATTGAGATGGATAAGCTGTCTGCTAAATAGTGATGAAAATTACAATGTCTGTTTCACAAAGGATTTGTAGAGAAGGATTAGTTAACATTTATGAAGTATTTTGAAAAGAACACATAATATTCTGTAATCCATACTCTGGGTCTTCAGAAACTGCAGGCTTTTCATGACGCTTGTAACTTAGAAAGTGTACTACAGCTCTAGTATCCTGGAGTGCCACTGTTCCAAATTTACATCCAATGTTAAGTCACTGATTTCAACACCATTACATCAAACATGAACTTTTTTCCTTGTGTCTTCAGGCACTTCATTTTTCTCTGTCTTGCTTTCTGATAAAATCATTAGGGTGAGAAGGATTGGGTGTGAAATAAAATAGGAAATTATAATGTGGCACACTGCGGTGATTCAGTGTGACATGCTGACTCTAAGCCAAGCATTTCTAATGACTAAAGAAATTTTATTAAGTTTGAATGACTTTTAAACAATATTTTAAGACCTGTACTTGTTATTAGCAGGCAGTGACTTTAATGATGAAATTAAATCTTCCCCTGTAAGAATGTCTGTGACTGAAACAGCCACATTCACTGACATATTATGCATTTCTCTAGACTTAAGAACAGCTTTAAGCTTGATTCTCCTAGTTACCATAACCTGGCGTTTGGCTGCTTCCCTTTGCCAGAGTGACAAAGAGCAGCCATAGAGACCTCTGAATTAAATCTCAATTATCTGTCAGACTTCAGAAATGAATCTCAGAAGGGCAGCGCAGAAGCTTTTGGTGCTCACTGGTGTCCAAGGATGACTGTTTTCTTGTCAGAGCAATCTTATTTGGGAGGACAGTGTGCTAATGCAGATGATTGTTATACAACATTGTTATTTTTCAAATAAACCCTGATGTACTGAGCCTGCTGAGGAAGTTCAGCAAACCTGGGTTTTGGCTGTAGCTGGCCATCATAAATGTATTAAAATCAGGGCATCCTTCAGCTGAGGCACAGTGAAAAAGGAGGACTGAAAGGAGAAGAAGCACTGGCCAAGGAACATGCCTTGATCATCGAGAAGGTATGAATTTTAATACAAAATGGCACCAAATTTAACACAGTTCTGATTCACACTTTTTTATTTCCTGGTCTAATAGCTGAAGTTTCCCCTTCTAAATCCTCCCAAAAGATTATTAGAGTGGAAAGAGTTAAGAATGGGATTCTGGACTATAATAGCAAATGCATAAGCAGCACTTTTAGCAGCCCTAGTAACTATACTTCAGTGTAAAAAGATTTGAAAGAAGCTGTATGTGTGAACGAGTGTTTTGTCAAAAAAGGTGACTTCCGGGTAATACATTTCATGCCTGCTTTTAATATTTCCAGGAAAAGAAGAACAGTTTAAAATCAACACTCTACAAAAGAGTATTCAGCTTGGGCCCTTGTAACTGAAAGCACGCACAGGGTTATGGTTCATCAAACACACAGCCACTAGGAAAGTGGGATTTGCTTGGTTTTGCACTATTTCTTAAGACACACTTAGAATCGTGTATATATATGTGATAAATAGGAGCTCTATTCAGAAAGGATGTTTGTGGTTAGCTAAGAAGTTCTCATATCAAAAGACGTGTACAGAAAAACACCAATTCCAGCTCACATTTGATATTTCTTTCCTGTAATTTTTCCTAAACTTGATGGCAGCAGCAACCTCGCCTTTCACACGCTGCAGCAGATTGTTACCACCTTTGCGCCTTTGCACAGAGAAGCGATGTGAGCTTGATTCCTGGCTCACACAAACATGACATGGTGCTCCCTTGGCTGTCGGAGCACCATAAGACCAGCCACACCTAGCAATTATTTTAATCATGCCTTCATTTTACCTCCTGCCTGTAGCACTCAGCCGAGTTGGAACAGCCCTGGTAATTACAGTAAAATTAGATGAGAAGCAGAGCTAAAGCATGCGTTCTCTGGAGGCCACGAGAACGGCTGGGTCACCATGCAGGGCTCTCCTGGTTTTCTGCAGGATGAAGGCATCTGCCTGTCCCACATTTCTTCCGTTTGCTCCACTCACTCATCCAGCTCATACGGGAGACACATGCTAAGACAAAGAAGCAGGTAACGTTGTGTTTTTCCTGCGCAGAAAGGACATACTCCAAACAACATCACAACCTCATCCAATGCACTGGCGCAAACTTGTTTTGTTTGTTGATGAGAGCACAAGTCAAAGTGATGAAGAGAGAGAGGAGGGGACAGGGGGATGTCTAATGAACACTAAAACCATACTTTATTTATGGTAAGCCCCCACAGGTCCCCTTTAGCATCCTGGAGACTTGAGAGGAATGTAGACTAAGCCCCAAAAGAGACACTTAAGTGCTTTCCTCCCCCTTGAGCATCAGCTGAGATTGAAAGAGGAAAAGAAGGGGAGGGTAGCAACAGCCTCAGAGGAACAATGCATAAATTGCTGGTTTCCCTTGTGCAGCTGATGGGCTGCAAAGAAGGAAGAAGAGAGAAGAATCATCTGAGCCCTAGAAGAAGGGAGAAGTACCACTTTCCAGTACTTGTTTTCTTGAACAACAAATGAAAGGTAACCATTTCCTCAAACCAAATGTCTATACTGGTGAGGCCTGGCCTGTGAATGTTTACGCATGTTTTTAAGCTGAATATCAAGGGGACGACTTCTGTTAAAAAAAGACAATTTATAGGTGTAAGGGGAGAAAAACTGGCACTTGGCATTGAAATAGTGCAAATTACTTTTAACTTCAATTATGATGAAGATAGCCACAAAACCAAATAAGTCATAACTGAAGGTAAGAATAGAGCATTATAGCATATAGGGTGTCCTCCCTCTCATCACTTCAAATTCTTCGCAATATTTTGCAAAGATTGTGGAGAAAAGGTAACTTTTTCCACAGGCCAAAATGAAGATTTTCTGTTTGCAAACATGCATTAATTGACCAACTTCACCTCCATGAGTGGAGCCAAGGGTGTCAGGTTATCACACACTTCATGTTTGTAGAGGTGGGTGCAAATACATGAAACATTCATACAAAAATACAGTAGATTTCCTTGCACAGCATGTGAAAAAAGAAGAGCTGCCATGGAGTCACAAAACAGATTCCTGTGATTTGTTCGATTCTTCTTTTCCCATTGAAGGAAAGAAGGCAAAGGCTTGAAAGAAAAGAACAAATTAAAAGAAGCATCAAGAAAATGAAAAGTCCTCAGAATATTTTGCTGTTGGAAAAGGCTCCCACTCTAATAACAAATAACCATTAGAAAGTTCAGACAATTCTAGTTTTGTGTAATCACATCTGGCCCCAGCCACAGAAAGTGAACGAGTTTGGTGGGAGCTCAGGGAGGGACTTCCTCTTCAAGGTAAAGAAGATAAAATAAAAGTTTGTTCTTTTGTGCTGTCAGATGTTTTATACATTTTACTGTGTATCTACTGCTTCTTTACCCACAAGTAGCATATAAGCTTTTATGCTACGCAGAGAGTATCACAGCCTACTCAAAACCAGATTTTAATATTATTTGGAAGTTATACTTATTTCATCCTTTTATGAAGAATACTAAGAAATCTGAAGAAGGAGTTTCTTGTTGGTTGTCATTAGTTAAAACTGACATTCCCTTTAGCATGATACCACTCCTCTGAATCCAAAATCTTTGGGATTCTGTGAATTGCTTCCATTAGAAGAAAAGGCATTTCTTTTGTGCATTTCCACTAATGTAAAGAAAGAAGACAAACTGCCTCCATTCTCTGAACACTGAACGGATCAGACACCACCATACACTTCCTTATAGCACTGTTCAAGACCCTTTTCAGACAGGAGCTCTGCCCCAAACCTCTCTTTGCTTTCTCCCTCGGCAGCAGAATAAGTGTTTCTCTGGGTGCTCTGCCTCTTTCTCTTTGTTTCTGGGGTGTTCACGGATGGTGTTTCTCTTATTTGTATGGATGAGCTGAGGCATCCAGAAGCCTCATGCTACAGACCCACACAACAACCTCCCAGCCATGCCTGCCACCAGCCACAGGTCTGCCTTGGTCTGCTGAGACGAGGAGGAGAGTTTTAGCCCTCATTAGACTCCCTCTTGGGTGCCCATTGATTCCCGGCACTGCACTGAGGCATGCTGCAGCAGCACAGTGCTGGGAGCGGTGCCAGCCCTGTGCTAGGGGGAGTAGGATGTCTGTACTACAGGGGCTCGCACCCTTTCACCCTCGCCAGTCAGTCCAAGCCCTCTGTAAATGGGTGCATTGCTCTTTAATTGGCATCATTACCTCATATAATGTTTTCTAATTATATTATTGATTTTTTTCCACCATTCTTTTTAATGGACTCGTCTTCCAATTCACCCTCAGTAAAGACACTGGCAAGTAGTGTGGATGTGTCTCCTGGGAACCTCTTCCAACTACTTGTATTGCACACAGAATACAGGTGTTTCATTCCGCATTGGCTTCTTAGTTAGCCAGAAGCAATATTGTTTGGGGAATGGCAGAGAGAGCAGGAGACATCGCAGTCCACTAACACAGTCAGTCACAATAATTACTGCTCCATAATAACAGGCAGAATTATTACTGTGGCCAGACTTTTTTCTGCTTCACAACTCAGATTAACTGCCTGTAGAGCTGGGTAAGAAACAGATCCCATGTCCGGCAAAAAATGTTGGTGATTAAAAAAATATTCTCATTGCACACTGGAAACACCCAAGAGCTTTCAAACAAAAATCAGTGTGAACATCCCACATCCAGCACAGAGTACCAGATAACTGGAAAATGCCCTACAACGAACTAGGTGCAACCAGATAGATGTTAGGGGGCTCTGCCTGTCCTCTGAGCTGTCAGGACACAGTCCCATAGCAACAAAAGCCATGCTAGAGCCCTCTGCTATGTGAGAGCTAGCAACCCTTTCTAAGCATGGATTTGAGGAGCGGAGGAAGGAGGGAACATTGCTTCCTCAGCTGAGCAAATCAAATCAAATGACCTGGTCTTTCTGCTTTATGTACACAGCTCATGCCCACCCCACCTAACAGCAAACCTGGTTTTGGTTGACAGGCAAGCAGGTCCAAGCTGAAGACATGAACCTTACTCTCCTCCATAGCAGGCACATGCTGTAAGCATAGAGCTGCTGCCCTGTGGAAGCTCATACTGCAGGAGTTAAAGCTTGAGCTTCACCTGCTGCCATTAGAGTGGCACAAGTCATCCCAACAAAGACACCACTTTTTTCTGATGTGCTTTATGCCCCTTTGGAATCAACTGCATCAAAAACATATGTGCTAAAAGTAACCACATAGCAGAACAACTCCAGGAACAAGACCAGTATCACACCAGAATAGAGGTTCCAAGAGAACACCAACATGCCAGTTTCCTGTGCAGAGCAGCTGTCAGTGAGCCCATCCCTGCAGACCGTGTGCTGCATGAAGCGAAGGATTTCTGATAAAACTAGAGGGGGGCCTTAAATCTGGGGGGCAGGTGTTGGTATGAGGTGTCCCCTTCTCCATTCCAGCTTTCCTGTGGAAAGCCTGGGGTTGAGTGGTGACACAAAAACCTTAGTGGTAACCCCTAAGGGCTAAACTCTGGTGGGAGAGTGCAATAAACTCAAAGACCCTCTTCCTTCCCTCCAGCTCATTTGAGCACTTCCCAGCAGAGCTGACTAATCCCACTCGCTGGGAGACGCCCACCAGCAGATGCCCCTGTGGTGCAGCAGGGCTGGGGGATAACTCAGGCTGCTGTCTTGGGTGAGAATTGCCAAGGAGAGCAAACAAAGCCAAAGGGTTTGGGCTCAGGCTCTTCCAAATCCATAACCTCCCTAGTGGCACCAGCAGGGCTGTGAAGAGGATCTGCAGCCAGCTTGAGGGAGTCACAGAGGACTGGCTTTCTCATTTCTCGTGCTATATAGTCTTACACATGGTTTTAAAGCTCAGAGAACACAGGCTGCTGCCTACAAGCCAGGTTCTTAACTGGCACAAACTGCAGTGGTGCCATCACTGATGCTAAACTGGCTGGCAGCAGGGTTCACCTCCATTCGCACATACCTGCTGCCCTGTGCCATTGCTTTCCATGCACGTCCCAGTCATTTAACAGGGAGCCAAGCATACAACTGCTCTGGCTGGAGGGCAGGCTGTCAGTGCCGTGGTGCCTGCACTACCCATATGGTACCATCTGTTGCATGCCATCATACTCTTGGCCAAGTTTTTCAGGAGAGTCAGTGGAGAAAGGACAATCTATCCTATTCTTCCAGCAATGGTGTTGCTTTGCCCAGAGCCTAATTAGCACTATGGTTGTATAAAGCTGCTGTTCCTTGATACCTTTCCCATGTGGCTGTTCCAGTACAAGTGCTGGGTCAGCTGCTATTTCATTATTCATTAACATTTTTAATCATATGACTGAACATTTGTGCAAGTAACGCGCAGTATTTTGAGAAGAGTAAACAAAATGTTCCTCTGGCTGAGGAAGCTGACTTGAGATGAATGAGATAGAAAGAGAAAATGCAGCCCTAACAAATACCATTTGCAGTGAAATGAAGCAGAAAACCGAAAAGAGAATCTTTTTTACTTTTGGAGTTCCACAATCATTTTTCAGTATTGTTCTCCCTCACTGAAGCAAAGGACCAGAATGGATTATTAGGGAGCTGTGGCTATGGGTTTTCAAAGCTGCTATTAAGTTTTTCTTGCAACATGTCTTGGAAACACGCCCCACGAACTACCAGCCTTCTGTATGCTCACCGCCAGCCACTTCTGAGCTGAGCTGCTCTGCAGGGAGGATCAACCATGCTGCACTCTGGACTAGGCCCTTTACCCTCACTCTCATCCCCACAGCAGCAGGCAAACACAGGCAGGCTGGCAGCATGGAGAGCTGCATGAGTCTGCCAGTACTTGTGCCAGGTGGCCTCCCTCCTGATGCTCCAAGCACATTCCTGTCAACACCCATCAAGGGACACAGGATGAAGTGGGATGGATACCTGGGACCATATAACACATCTGCTTTCACTGGGCTATGACAGTATCTCACCAACTGATCTCTGAAACTGCAATTCTACAGCAGCCAAGAAATTATATAGCTGTAAATTCTTTTTCCAATTAATTCTTTAAAAACCCTATGACACAGAACTTTGCAATATAGAATTAAGTTTATTTTTCTGCACACAGCGCTAATAGAAAGTTGGCTGATGAGTATTAGATATCCAAGTTTGAAACACAAGTTCCTTGCTTGTGATTAAATATACAGTACCTTCAATGCATGCTTTGATGAAATGAACATCCAAATTTTATATCAAATAGGCAGGGTTGATGAAGTGAATTGGTTTGAAGTATCACATGAAGAGTTAGGAGGTAATAAAGACTACAGCTTTTTTAAATATTTCATTGTTAATTTGTCCAGACAAATAATTCTTATTTCATAGGAAATAAGAATTTAATCGAAATTTCATAGGTGGTGCAAATTTGGATGTAATATGTTGTAGCCTTCTCACATTCCCACAAACTCAATTTCTCTAACAAATGATAATTCTCTTTCTATACATGTGCATTGAGTCTTGTACCTGTTCAAAGGTTCAAAGCCAGGTGCTGCTCAGCTCACAGGGAAACATTTTTGGTTAACCAGGGTTAGAAGCAGCTTCTCTGAGCGGGGTTAGGAAAACCACAGCTCTCTGGAGCTGGGACATGATGTATCTACCCGATAAGTCACTGAGGTTTATGACAGAAAGATGTTCCTCTGCATCAGACCAAAAGTCTGCTTTGCTCAGTACAAATGGTGGCAGTATTCAGTAAGGGATACTTAGCTGAAAAAATAACAGTGAAAAACCTGAGTCTCATATATCATCCATCTTGTAGGAATAAGTAGTGTCAGAGCTGGAAGGTCCACACATTTAGTAGCTATTGGTGTATGTATTGCTCCCAGGTCACAAACTGCACGGAGGTGCAGACAAGTGAAGGAAGTGGAATGTGGCATATAAATAGAAAACATGATTATTGTATGCTTCACTATGAATAGAGATAGCTGAGATTTATCTGCTGTGTTGGAACAAACACATTCGCCCAACTATCAGTGCATTTATCCAGTCCCAAAGAATTAACAAATTTCAAGGAGATGTAAGGACGCTCATTCCCAAACATATTCTCTGTGACAGGGAAGCCGCTAAACAGCAGCACAGGTGTCAGATCTGCTGGTACTGTGAATCATGACCCTCTTGCTTTAGGGCGAGCCAAAGCCCTGCTCAGACCTCTGTATTGCCTAGGATGGGGGTGGTTATTTGACTGTAAGTTCTGTCCTGGGAAGCAGTTTTATCTGGATCACCAGAAATGCTCCTTGTTAGACAGTTCTGCTTGTTAAGAAAACAGCAGGAAATTACAGCATCTTCTACAGGGAAGAGCAAGAGATGGGCTTTTTCTTCTTTGCTGCAAGAAAGTTAAGGCAACAGCAACCATTCAGTTAGGACAGCATTGGTGTAGCTGTCAGCCGTTTGTATAAATGAGTCTGTGACCCTGGATGGTCTCAGATGGGTTTGCCAGTGTGAAATAAGAATGGCAGTGTTCAGGAATCACAAAATCAAATTATTCCAGGCTGGAAACTCTCCTGCTAATTCTGCTCCTTCCAGTATTTCAGTCACAAAAACAATTGTATCTGATGCCTATAATGGTGTATCTTATTGCTTTGGGGCATGGGTGGCAAGGGTGAGGTAATTTCTAGTCTCATGCAATGCCCACAGATAAGAGTATTCTCAGGAGAGATGTTTGCCTTTAACTTCTGAGCACAGAAGCTCTGGATTAAACTCCTATACAGAGCTTTAAAAGTGGCCTTTTCAAATGGTAATGGAGACAGCCTGTCCTTTTCTTCTGCCCTCTGTCTCAGCATATGCAATGTTACTTTTCTCCTAGTTAAAGACAAACAAAACAATTTCAGCTTTGTTGGACATTCGTAAACAAACCTTGTGGCTTCTCAATTATGGAGGAAATTTGGTGATAACTTTTAACTTCTCCAAGTTAACTCATGTGGACGGCTAATCTGCATTACAAAGCTCTTCATGGGTAATAAGCCAAATTCCACTCTCTTATATGGGTGAGGTGTCACAGATCTTCACAAACTTGCAACCACAGCAGTTCAAAACTAGAGATGATCCATCCTTATACCTACTCAGAATCACATTAGCACCTCATGACTCATTTGGGACCAATGCTTCTGTCTGCAATAAACACTGAGTGAGAAAAGGTCCCTGCCCTTAGGGGTTTACAACCAGACATACAGAGAGCACAGAAATGCCAACAGAGGATTAGAAGTCAGGTAACTGAGGGCATAGGACATTAAGTGGTCGCTATTGAGCTATGCCATACTTCAGCCAAGCCTATGTTTTTTAAGATTATATCACTTCATGTTCTATACTGTATTTTGCAACATATGTCTGTGTGGGCTGGTTACCCGAAAGCCCTTTCAGGGCAATGCAAATTGAAAATTATGCCTACACTTCCTTCCAGACATTTTTGTGTCCTTAAATCACAGTCGTGGCTGCAATTCCAGGACAGGTAGATGCATCATCAGCCCCTTTCAGAGCTAGAGCCTGGCCAGCTCAGGGCACATGCCACGCTGAAGATGTGGCAGCACAGGCTTCCCACTGGTGCCAGTGTCTGCCTTATGCTCCCAGGGCTCTCAACAGGCTACGTTTGATTTGACTTAGCACATATATTTACAGCCACCTCAGCTGAAAACACTGCTGGTGTAGGCATTTTCTCTGTTTCAGAAGCTTTTGCATCACTGAGAAGCCAGTCCCACCCAATCCCCTTAGAGGTTTGGCAAGGTGGTTTCTCTGAAGGCATGGGGCTGACCCATCAGCGTTATGAGCTGAACACTTGCTCTACCACCCCAAAGAAATCCCTAGGAAATAAGGGCTCTGTGAAAGCCTAATCAGGAATAAGGTCAGGTCATTTTATTCTACCAGTTGTTAAAATTTCCCTGTGTGTCAGGAGTCTACTGCTTGAGTATAGTGCACCTAGTGCATGGTAGTCTGTCCACATAGTTTGCTGATGGCCATCTGGGGTACACTGGCGCATTCAAACCATCCCTACCAGGACGTTAAATGTGAACTAGAGAAGTCCTGCACTCCCTGGAGCAGCAGAAATATACCCTGGGGCACCTGAAACAGCACCAGACACCTGTGCATGGGCAGAGTGTTCCTTTCTCACTGTCTCCAGCTTTAAAAGCCTGGCAAGTACCTTACTGGGCAAAGACCTGGCCAGTAACTTACTGGGCAAAGACCTGGGCTCCACACAGCAGCATGTGTTACCTGAGAACATGATAATATTTCCTGCCCTTTCCAAATGGAATATTCATGGAACTCTAAGAAAACAGTCTTAAAAGGAATCCTTTAAAATTATTATCTAGGTGTCTGACACATGCAACAAGCAAATAGAAAGTTATATGCAACATGCAGCCAGATGCTCCACACATGCATCACAGTGAGAAAATGAAGCCCATCTTCACTTTTGTGCAATGTGACATAAAGAAGAACCACTACTGTCAGGCTGCTCTTTCCACACTGGGAAATTCTGCCCTGTACATGCAACAAGAGCCCTTCTCTCTTTAGTCAGGGATGTTGTAACGCTATTTGCCGTTGTTTACTTCAGCTCAATTTTCTTTTGTGTCTCATGTGTCCTGAGCCAGGATGGAGACATTGTAGTCATCAGGGGTGTTCTGGACTCTGTTACAAAGAAACGATGAATTTATGCTTTTATTTAGTCTCAATCAGTGGAAAATAAAAGCAGTGCTGATGTGTCAAGCAACAATCTTGGCACAAGTTGCCAGAAAGACAGTATCTGGGAAGGTTTGTGTAACATCCTGTTGGATTTGTTAATCTACAAACTGTATCACAGTTGGTAGAGTGAAATTTCACTGGATTTTTTAAAGAAGTAAACTGTTTTCTTGTTCATCAAGATGTGCGAACCTTTCATATTGGGGTGTAGAAGAAGGTTGTTGAGGAAGTATTCATCTTCTGGTTAAAAACGCTTAACAAGAAGTTAGTGGGGTTTAAATCATACTCATGCAGTAAAATTTGGCATATATATCTGAAGTTCCTCAGTGTATCAGACTATGTTCTTTGTTCTCTCAGGTATACACTCTGCATATGACATTAACTCTACTGAGCATCTGTGATTACACCATGGCAATAAAGGGTAATGTAACTGTTTATAAACACCTTGTTAAATATTTGTTGGGTTTATACCTTTGAAAATAAAAAGGTGGAGAGATTCACCCTGAAGAGCAGTATTAGAAAAACTCATAACTTGTGTGACAAGGCCATAGGCAAAGAACATAAAGGTAAATATAAAAAAACCCCACTGTTTTAATCCTCTCCACTCTTGCAGCCCTATCTTTAAGGGCTCCAGTCTTGATGTTTCAAGTTGCTTGATTAGCAGCTAAGGGAACTGAAGTTGTTTAGCCTGGAAAAAAGGAGGCTTAGGGAAGAATTTATCACTCTAAAACCATCTGAAAGGCTGTAGTGAGGTGGGGGTCAGTCTCTTTTCCCAGGTAACAAGCAAGAGGACAAGAGGAAGCATCCTCAAGTTGTGCCAGGGGAGATATTAGGAAAAACGTCTTCGCCAAAAGGGTTGTCAAGCATTGGAACAGGCTGCCCAGGGAGGTGGTGAACTCACTGTCCCTGGACATGTTTAACAGACATGTAGATATGGTGCTCAGGGACATGCTTTAGTGGTGGACTTGGCAGTGCTAGGTTAATGGTTGGATTCAATGATCTTAAAAGTATTTTCCAATTTAAATGATTCTATGATTTTACAATTCTGAGACATGCTCTTAATACCCATTGGCAGGCATGTCCTTACAGCTCCTGTCAGACAGCTTATCCACTTTTTGATCATGACATATTATAAGAGCAAGGCATGAAGCAAATAAAATCCAGTTAATAGGTCCTGTAAGTGTCCTGCAGTGCCTGTAGGCCACTGTCACCTACTTTCCAATCCCATGGCAGCCCCTGCTCCACGCTGGGGCTTCACTTCAGGGCTGCTCTGGCATAGGAAAGAAGCTGGTCAAGGAACTGGGGCCTTGAGCTGGGCTGGAGAAGCCTTAGTTGGGCTGCTAGAAAAGGAGAGAAGGCTGCATGCTTCCCATGGAAAGCAGCCAGGTTAACTTTTGAGGTGGAGAAAACATAAAGGCGCTGCCTGTATTTCTTACTTGCACTCAGATTGACTAAAGCCAGCCCTGGAAACATCTTTAGGATAGATCATGCTTGTTTACGGGCTGCTTGGTATAAGTGGTGTTTCTTTAAATTGCTTTCACCACAGAAATAAAACATCACTACTGGTTTTACATATGGGGCACAGAAGTGAACAGCTATTTTCTTTTTATGACCTTGGCAATAGGAATGTAATTGATTAAATGCCTAAACTCCAAACTGACAGAGACTTGGCAGCATGCTCCCTCTGGAGGATGCTGGATTCACCCCAACTTTTAAGAAGCAACTAACACTTTCTTAAATTCAAAGGGTGCTGGAGAGGACTTTGGGCTTTGCCAGCTACTGTCGCGCTCTCACCTTTCCTCTCTCCTTGTCCTACACACACACGCAAACAAAGGATATTCACAGCATCACTCAAGCGCAGCTGCACGTTAGCTCAGGTCCTTGCTCGCTGTCATGTCTGAAATCCCCGTTCATTCACTTTGCTCTCTTCTGGAAAAATAATTGATTTAGTCTTTGTGGAGGCAACATTTCCCTTCTCACTTTCCAAGGGTTTGCTGTCCGTATGTTTATTGTTTTCCTCAGTGGTCTGGGCGACCCTATAACCTGACCTAACTGTAACCCTTGTTTCCTGTTTCAGATAAAATACTGTTAAATGGCTGACAAAGAAAAAAACCCACAACCTCCTCGCCCAACCCCCCCAAAGAAACAAAACAACAAAAAACAACCCAACCAGCTGATATTTTTCACTTGGATAAAGATAGTAAACAGTCAGCGTGCGTTGTAACTTTAGTACTTTCCCTCTGTGACATCAAATCCCTGCTAGTTTTAAAGACAAATACTACATCACACATTATATACTCATTTTTTTAGGAAAGAAACCCAAACAGGTTGTGTTTCTGAGCCATTTGGGCCAACTCTTTTAAGGGATTAGGACTAAACATCTCCTGTGCTACATCAAGTGCTGTGTGTGGTCAGGGCAGGGGTGGCCAGGTTTAGGTCACAGCCATGGGATGCTGTAGGTGGGGCATCCATAGAGTGCAGGTGTAACCTCTACCTGCCCTGAAGCATCCCTAGCAATTCTCCAGATGGAGGTGGGGACAACCCTGACACCCCATTGTTGGCAGTAGGACTCAGCTCTCTGCAGCACAGGCAGCAGTGAGAGCACTGGGGTCCAGCACAGGCATGAGAGGCTCCTCTGAGTGAGGGCTGGGCTGATCCTTGTGTGAGGCTGTGAGAAGCCAGCCTTGGCTAGTCCTCATATTTCATTAATGTAGCCATAGCTTACAACATGGCCTGTTACAGAATTTGCCTGATTCTTCCTCATTTAAGATCCTATTTTCTGCTCCTTATCTTGCTATCAGCTACAGGTTTCCTCTAAATAGTTACATACTTATGCATATATAAGTATACCACACACACATTCAAGTCTTCCCAAGGAGGAAGCCAGGAAAAGCTTTCCTATTCCTCCATAATAGAATTTTTAAAAAAGTGTTGTTTTCTGTTGTTTTCCTTGAAAAGCTCCAATTATTTTAAGACAGCTACACCAGCACAACTCTGAGGAAAACATGGTGAGAGTGACCACAATATTTGGACTTAAAGCCAAGCTTTCCCCAAGAGAAAGCATGAAAAACCCAAATTTCCATGTTGGCTAATTAGGCAGACAAACCTCAGGCATGAAGGCTGGAGGTGGAATTCATTGCCAGTGTTTTGGTATGGGAGCCCATGTTAAGTATAATTGCTGTTAATATGAAGTTTCCTCCTCTTCTTCCTTGCTTTTGGGTGCTGGTGGGCGTGCATGCCAGAGCTGACCTGGGTGCAGAGGGTTGCTGCTATTCTTTATCCTTGATGAAAACCTGAAGCTGCGTGGGCTGTGTTTCCTGAGATGGCAGCCAGGTGAGATGCTTCTGTTGGTTGCTGTCATAATGTGAAGATACTCCCCCCCAGTTATAAAATGCTGACTCGAAAGAGCTGTGATTATTTTGAGCTGGTAATCACACCTTCCTGCACTTGGGAGTTTTAATTCAAGTAATTGGAGTACCATATTTGAAGATTCAATTTTGTTTTGAATCTGTATTCTTGTTTACTTTCTTGAAGATGTGTAATTTTTATTGCAAGTTGTTAAGAAGTTGATAAATAGGTGCTTTACATTAAAATTTATACTTTTTTTATGAAATGGAAGCAATAATATTGCCTGAAATCTAAATAATTAGTCTTATCTTTTAACATTAGGAAATAGTTAATGATATACTTCCTTACCACTGGATAATTTCTTCTTTTATTTGCTTATGGTTTGTGGCATGTTCTGTTTGGACAGAAATTGGGATCCAAATAAACTACATGTGACACCTTTTTATATATTAGTTATTATCAGTTAAATATTCTGGACACAAATTGTGAACTTAAATGTTTTGTATTTGACTCTGTTTAAGAAAGTACTTTGTATCAGCAGTCATTTGTATGCTTTTAGGTCTAGTAGGTCTCACCCCATCATGCAGTTTTTCTGTTTTATGTAGCTTGGAAGAGGAAAACTGCTTCTTTAGCTTACTGTTTTCTTTCCAACGTAGCAGATCAGAGTGAAGCGCTGACAGTGACTCGAAACAAAATTGTTTCCTCTCAGAAGCTTCAGCAAGTTCTGCCTTCAAGTGCTCCACCGATGGCTTCACTTCCCTTGACACCTCCAGGGCAAACAAATATTGGTTTCTATTTTTAACCAGTTGCTGAATTTTATCATCTAACTCACTGTGTTCAGTGAATGAATGTCCAGCTGAACATACATCATTTTATAAAATGTGTTCAATTACATTTTTAATCCATTCCGTATTTATTTAATTCTTGATGTTCCATCAAGATATATGACTCTGGATTGACAGTGGCTGCTTGACCTCTCATGAATTAGTTTGACAATTTTAAAGGGAAAGTACCATAATACTTGCTCTACATTCAGTGTCAAACATTAGGGAGAAGCTTGTCACCCTGCAGGGATGCTGCGTCCTGGGCTGCATGGCTGGGAGCAAAGAGGGTTCTTCTCCTGCACCAAAACCCAGCAGTAGGACCTGACAGGATGGCATGGGAGCTGAGGTATCTCACCACATCTGGTGGCCTCTGTGATAAATGAGGGCAAAGGAGGCAATTGTGGGGGATGTACTACAACAAATACTATGTCAACATCCGTGGTCACTTTTATGGTGTTTCTAATTATTATTGGCTCCTATATAAACCAGCTTCAGCTGGAAAATAAGGTTAATAAATATCTGGGGAGTTTTTCTGAAGAGGTCATGCTGCCATTTGTTATACATTCACACATACAATTGCAAGCCAACTTTGTGCCACAGCTATGGCAGAGAGGATGATTTAAGCTTATTAACAGAGAAGAATTCATAACTTTTTATTTATAAATAAAATAAATAACTAGTCCAAATTCATATGTAAGAAGAAGTAGATGGGATTTTTTCTATTTTATTTTTAATTAAAACCTTTTCTGAAAAACAAATATTTCCATAAACCTGTCATTACTGAAAAAAAAAAAAAGTTTATTATTAATTTAATGAAAAGCTGTCATCCTAGACCTGAACTTTTGACCAAAACCTGTGGCCAAAACAGAGCAGTATGCAGAAATTTCTGATAAAGGCACCGGAGGTAGTATGGTCGTACTTTCAGCAGAGAAGTGGGCCAGAGACCTTCCTTATTTTCACACTGACATCTGAATTCTCATTTTGTCTGCTGTCTTACTTCCAAAGCTGATAAAAATCTTAATGGGTTAATTCAAGAACAAATATCTCTGCATCAGATTAAAAGTATCTATCTGGTGGTAAAAGAGAGTCAAGGTGTCAAAGAGGTATTACTTTACCTGTATGATTGTCTCAGGTCCAACAAGAACTTGCCCGTCTTTCAGAAAGGAAAATCTAACAGAAAACATCATGATAAAATGATGGTTTTTGAAACTTATCTTTTGAAAATTGTCAGACAATTTTCTTTCTGAAGCACTGCTCCAGAGTCAGCTGAGAGTTCAATAGTTTCCAAGCGTGTGATGAAGCAACAGCATGATGGATAGGAGAGAGGAGAACTGGAGGCAAGATGGCAACAGCTAAATGTGTGGTTTGAGCGAGTTCAGTATTAATTTAGGAGATTGTGGTCATTTCAGACAGAAAGAGAAAAAGATGGGGAGTGCTGCAGAGATGATTCTTCTAAAAGCTAATTTCTACATTAGTTAGTATTGAGAATGGACTTGATTCACCCACGCCTTTCACATTTTGTAAGGAAAAGTATACTTTCTATCTTGAAACAGTGCTGATTTCCTGAAGCAAGTCACAAATGTCAGTGGTAAAAGCACCTTCAACTTCCGAAGAAATGTATCTGAATCGATTACTTCATCTGCTTCTCTCAATCTATGTATGGCCAGGTATAAAAGTCAAGAGATTCACAATCAAATCTAAAAGATACACTGCAGCTCTCCCCAAAGTGTTCTATCAGGGTGAATCTGCAGCAGAGTTGGGTATGTCTTATCTCCCATGGAACACAGGCTGAGAACAGCAAATCAATTCTTCTCAGAAAGAGAGCAAGTTATAGAGAAACAAAAGAAAAACTATACAATTTTGAGTCATCATTGTAAAAGCTTCCAAGGCTGAAACACAGAAAGACATACCATGCTAACAAACAGATATGCTTTTTGATTCAGATTTGTCTGCAAACTATATGAGCATACAGCTATGTTTGTCTAATTATTTGAGAATGTGGCCTTTTGAAGAGCTGTATTCTCTTCTAAAGGAGAGACTTTTTAAAGTTAGGCATTCTGCAAAACAACCTGTATGGTAAGTGTACTCTGACATTCACATGAATTGTGTTGTTTAAAGTACACAAAAAATCTTGGCCAATAGCCATCATGTTCTAATAGCTGTAGTTCATGGAATGAGCATTAAACAGAGCAAAAAATCCATACAAAAGCTTCAGAGGTGCTTTTCCCTACGTGCACACACAGTATACTGCTGCTCGACAGATAGATAAATATAACCCATTGGACCTGCAAGTCAATTTATTTATTGTTAGAAACAAGTGAAAATGAGTTTTTTGCACTATTGACCCCAGACAGGCCAGGCATTGGTAAAGGCAGGTCAGTCTGCTGCTTCCTTTATAGCTAAACACTGATAACCCCTTTAAATTATCTCTCACTGAAACCTGGAGACTGTGGTAAGAAGGGAATAAGAAATGCGAGGGTTTCCTGTGCTCTCCTGACACTACTCATGACAAAAGCAACTGGAGCCAAGTTCGCAGAGGAGGCCAGAACGGCCGTCAATGCTGAGCTCTGACGAACAGGCTCCAGCAGGTTTTGCTGAGGCAGCTGGAGGGATTATTGTCCAAAGGTGTCCATCCTGCTGCCCCCCCCCCCCCCCCCCCCCCACAAACCCCCCAAT
>JANHGB010006740.1:0-56776 GCA_026283785.1 Coracopsis vasa
GCCGGGAGGAAGCAGAGACAGGACACCTGACTTGAACTAGCCAAAGAGGTATTCCATACCACAGCACATCATGCCCAGGATGTAAACTGGGAGTTACCTGGAAGGGCTAGATCACTGCTCGGTCAGGCTGGGTATCGGCGGGTGGTGAGCAGATGTATTCTCTTCCCTTATTTCCCTTATCATTATTATTATTGCTGGTAGCATTAGTGGTTTGTGTTATACCTTGGTTACTGGACAATTCTTATCTCAGCCCGTGGGAGTTACATTCTTTTGATTCTCCTCCCCATCCCCCCGTGAGCCAGGGTGGGGGGCAGAAAAAGGTGGGGAGTGAGTGAGCGTGCTGCATGGCAGCTGGGCTCAAACCACGACAGACGTCTAGTAGCAATTTCAGGTGATACAAACTGTGTTAATCTGGAGACTGTTGGAGAGGTTAGAAAGAGTCATATTTCTAAAACTCACCCTCTGCAGTGAGAAAATTACAGGAGTTTACCTTGATTCTATTCAGTAGGAATCCAGAACTGACAGTGCAGTCAGCATGTTCACATGTGCGATCTTTCCAAGAAGACATGAACTTCACCTGCTTGAGCTGGATTAAATGAGGCAGGGAATGTAGCTACTAAAAGGGACTCAAAAACTTTCAGTATGTATGTATGGAGTAATTTGGTAGTCAGTCTACCAGACATCATCTAGAAACTGCATAATATTTAGTTCTGAAGTCATTGTAAGGAAAAGAAGAAAAGGGGTCTGACTGAGCATATTTTCTTTACTTAGTTCAGGTTACTGTACTGTTGCTTTTGGATAAAAATATTGTCATCATTCTACTTTTGTACTGAGCTTTGAGGCATTCAGGCATACGTACTCTCAGCTGAAGCAAATTATTACTTTAATAATAAATCATGGCACACAGTGATGAAAGACAGAGTATAAGATGTAAATGTCTTAACATTGTTCTTTTCTGGTTTTAGAAATACAAACAAAGGTCCTGGTAAGTTGTAAATGTAACTTCTCCTTCCCACAGAATGGAACTGAGTCAAGCCCAAGTGCTCCAAATAATTATCTTTGTAATGTCCCTCAACTCTCCAAAGATTTTAGCAAAAAGATGAACCACTAAAAAGAAATCCAAAAAGAAGTTTGGGATAGCATCAAATATGGCAGCAACATTTGTATTTGAAAATGATCTGATAAGAGGAAATAAGGGAAACACCTATAGCAGCTGAATTAAAACTTTGAGGACTTATGAAAATTAGAACAGAAAGAAGATGGCAGTATTTAAGCTAAACCCAAATGTGAGAGAAAATATCTACCCTGCAACATAGTCTGCTTTTAAGAACTTTGAAAACTTTCAATACCTAGATTAGATCATATACAGTAATGACAGTACCTTTAATTGTTGTATCCTTGATTTATTTTTCTTTTCTTAATAGCATCCTTCATCCTCCATCTGAACTCAATAAGAAAAAAAATGAACCAAGAAACAGACTCTTTCAGAAACAAGAGTCCTTCTTATGCTTACTTGACACAACATAAGCAAGACAGGATGATGATCAATTCATGTTGAATATTTCTGAAAGATTCACTATTGAGCAGGAACAACGTGAGGAAACAGGAGGTGTGAGGCAGAAAGGAAAGGAGAATTGTATGTGGCTAGAATACATAGAAGTGAAGGGCAGATTGACTGAATATATATTCAACTTTGATTTTGTATCTTCCATTCAAGTCAAGTAAAACACGCATGGACAAACACTACCTCCTTGCCAAAACACGGACCATAACATTCTAGAAGACTGACTTTGGGAACTCACAACTATAATCTAGAAGTCTCTGAAGATACTCCTCTTTTACATCTTTTGTTATTTTTTGTAATTTCTCCTCTGTTGAGGAGTCAAATATTTGAGAGAAACATTACCTGGAGAACTCACTGCATCCATCTGTAAGGGAAGTTCTGCTATCAAGGCTCATTAGCTCCATTCCTTGATAGGCTTTGATGACTTCATCTAGGAAGCACAGATATTGTGAAATGGTAAGCACTGTAGTCAAAAGCTGATTGTAGATGTAATATTGGGAATTAAAGAAATTAATAGCCAAAAATTTTATGGTGCTTTTGAATCTCTAAGGGCTGTCATGAAGGCGAGAAGGGGCTGTGTATTGAAACTAGGATAAAGGCTAACTTTAAGTATGCTGAACTAGATACAGATAGGTTGTTTTCAGGGACAGAACCAATGCCCATAGATGCAAACACAGAAACCAGTATGATCTCAAAAATATAATGTGAAAAATTGCCTCTTCCCACTGGACAGGTCATAGAATGGTTTGTATTAGAAGGGACCTTTAAAGATCATCTAGTCCAAACCCTCTGCCATGGGCAGGGACACCTTGCGCTAGATCTGGTTGGTCAAAACCCGTTTAACCTGATCTTGAGCACCTTCCAATGATGGGGCATCCACAACATCTCTAAGCAGCCCATTCCTGTGTCTCACCACCTCATTGTACAGTCTTTCATTTCAAACTAGTTGCCCCTTGTCTTGTCATTACAGGCCTTGGTAAAAAGTCTCTCTCCTGCAGGTCTGGCAGAAGGCGCATACCACAAAGTAAATGTGGACGCAAGAGAGAGAGAAAGACATGCAAAAGAAATAGGAGGAACAAGATATGCAAGGAGAAAAGAGGTTTGAATTTAAAGTCTTGCTTGATGCAAGACACCTGTAAATGAGAAATGCAGGGCAGGTCATATAAATATGACTTACATATACAGGCATTTATCACTTTACAAATGGGTGCTTACCACTGACAAACAGAAATGCATTGACTATTCCTCTTCTAAAGGCAACACGCTTATACAATGCAACCGCCCCGAGAAGTACTTACTATCTTACTCTGTTGTCCTGACAGAGACAGAGATTGCTTCACCAGTAACAGAAACAAAGCTGCTTACATATGTTTTCAAAGTATATCTGCAAAAGATCTTTATCTCCATACAGTTAATTTAACAGGGTTGTTCAAGCACCTGATGCAGCCTGAGGCCAGAAGTGAGGCAGGGTTTTCAGAGAAGAGGCAATATACTTTCTTAGAATGAAGGATGTAGTTGGAAAAAAAGGCAATCTTGGGGCATACTTTTAGAGGCACAAACCTTTTCTTAAGTAATGGAAGCTGGATTTGGATAGCAGTTGTAACAGTAAAGATGTTTCCTGTCCCTACAAACTACACATTGCTTTTTTTCCCTTTTTTAAGAAAAAAAAAAAAGGGTTCATCTTTGCCTTTCATATATTTGATCTTTTAGCCCTATCTTACAGCACCCATATTTTTTTTGAGTTGGCTTTTACAAGTCAAGTCATGCAGAGCTGGTTATGTACAGGGGACTCTCCACACCAATTCTTTTCATAATTCTTTTTATTACTAACTAAACTGAACTCAGACCTGCAACTTACTTCTGGGGCTAGGAAGAAATGAGGGGCACCACATGCAGAAGCAGCACAGAATGGAATAGTGATTGTTTGTCATTTGACAAAAAGACACTTCAGACCGAATTGTTTAAGCTCTGTTGTACTTTGTCCACTAGAAAATCACAGATGTCAGAGAAGCTAACATACAATGAGATGAGTGAAACTGGAAGCTCCCATCACTATCTCAGATTTGCTTTTTCCCAAACCCCTTAAAACAAGCAAAATAGAACAAAATTCCAACCATAGCACTCTCTTATCTGTAGACATGGAATTTCAACAGGAAATGTCCTTGTACAGAGGTACCAGAGGTGTGATGCAACACTGTAACAATGACCTGATACTGAGTGGGAGAAAACCAGATTTCCGTTAAAAATGTAATATAAATTACTGAAGAAAAATATTACCCGAGAAATATCACTATCATTAACATAATTTTGTCCTTGGCAATTCCTTTTTAAATATAATTTTTTAGGGATTCTGGTGTACAAGAAAAATGAGTTAGCATCCATAACTCAGCGCAGGATTTTTCAGCAATAAGTACAAAAGCCAGTTGGGAATTGGAAACATTACAAAGGGTAATACAAAAGCTCCATCTGACTTCATGAGCACGTGGATCAAGCAAAAGGGTCAGCAAAGTTTGGATGGTGGTGGTACGTGATAGTGGGACAAGCTTATCCCTTGGTACTCCTGGGTGGAATTATTTTCTACAATAGGTTCTGGAAAAACTGTATTGGAAAAAAAAAGTTTAGCCACATATTTAAAGTCTTCTTCATTAAATATTTCAGACAATTACAAATATATTTTATTTTCATACAAAACTTTGTTTCATGATGAGAAAATCCTCCCCTATGCGCCTCTCTTCTTCCAGTGTTATGGCAATAAAGATCGTTTAATATACGTGATTCTAATTCTGCTAGACATTTGATTCCCTTCATACACACTCCCAAGTTTTAACTCATATACAGTTCTCCTGATGTGATTTTTAAAACCCCCCACAAGTCCGTCATATCTGCTAGAGTCTTCCTTTGTAATGGTATTCATTATTGCTCAAGTCAGTGTAAGGAACAGATAATACATGTTTTGTTCTTTTGACAACTATTCATTTCATTGAGAGCAGAGATGTGTAGGCCTGCGTAAACACAGGATTTAAGCAGGCAGTGTTTAAATCAAATTTCATTTTAAAAAGCTTGACTGGCATGGCAGTTCTTCATGTGACTGGTTTGCAAATTATAACTTGTATCCACTAGAAGAAAAAAGTAGAAGTTTGGGTTTTCTTTTTAGGCATGCCAGATCAGGCAAAAGAGTTTCCTACTTTCAAGGGTTTTGTTGTAGTTGCCAGAAGTAGGACAAAATTGTATTTGAAAAAAAAAAAAAAATCAATAAAAATGTGAACATAACTTATCCTTGTGGAATTCAGTGTGCTCTCTGCTCTCACCTGATTCTCAAACAGCTTCCAGGTCCCAGCGAACAATATTGCGCTTTCTCTGGAGCAGGATCTGGTGATTTCTGGAGTATAAATACCAAAGATCATGGGACCAGCAAGTTTCTCTAGGTGTGACAACCAAGATACCCTGTGGTGCAGACTGTGACCTAGAAGGATGTTTTTTCTCAGATGTGGCTTTGCCACTAGGCTTCCAAATTTCAGCTCAGTTGGTACCAAAAATAATCCTGCAATGTAGCTTTCAGATTTTAGTCTCTGAAGACAAACAAGCAAAAGGTCACATACAAAGACTGAGCTTGGCCAGAAGAATCAGAACAAAAGAAGCTTTATTCTCCTGATAACAGGATCATCCTCTTCCAGCAGAAAAGTTTGTCCTTCCAGGCTACTCAGCCTAGCCTTCACCATGAGTAGCTGGCTTTTACTTAATGGGATGTAGCAACAGCTGAAGTGGCTCAGTTCATGACTGCTCACACAGACCACAGACTGACAGTCTCTCCATTTTAGGTATGCAGCTCTGCCCTTTTCTTGCACTTCAGGGAAGGTAATCACCTTTGCTGTGTCCTAAAATGTTTTGACATCTACCACAGCAGTATTTGTGTTTTCTGCCAAGACATCTGTCTACTGAAAGATGTGAACCAGGAGCTTGTTTCAAACTTTCTGAATAAGCCTGTTTCTGCTTTCCCCTGGACAAAGTAAATTATGCCATTACATGGTGGTTTGTTATTTTTTATGGGCACCATTGACAACAGAAGCCTTTCATACTCTCTAGTAATTTCAATATCACATACCTATCACTATTCTCTTATGGCAGCTTAATTCACAAAATGGTGAATTCTATATGTGTGGGATGAAGGCTTTTGAGACAATCTCCAGTTTTGTCTCTCCTCTGGTGTTACCCATATCTTTTCCTCTGCTGTATTAGATGCAATTTCTAACATACATGCCTCGTTACCCACTCTCACTTCTTCTAATACATTTGCACATTCCTTACATACTACAACAGTGCCTTGACACACAATTTAAGCTGAGATGTCACCAGCGGTGCAGCTACAGGTGGGATGACAAAAAGACAACATCCTCCAGCAGTGGCACAATTTGCATGCTTGTGGCTGGTGAGTAATGGATGGTTGGCATTATGGATTACAGAACTAAAGTGACACCATTGGAAAGAATGACCTTCACATCTCATACATGATTCAAAGGGAAGGAACAGGATTGTGCTCATTTGACAGATCTTATCTTCAAGTTTCATGCTTATTCACTGGCTTCATCACCACAGCGGTTTTTCTTTGAGAAAGATAAACTAGATGTTTCCAAAACACTTCTCAAACTCATTATTACAGCTCACACTGTCAGGTTATCACAGCTGAGAACAAACCTCTTTTCAACTCATCCATGGTAACTGTAATTATTCTCTGTCTACAGCAAACCCTGCTACCGTCAAGGAATCAAACACAATGTAGTGCCCTTAAACCCTCTTTCACTGCAAAGCCAAGATGATTTACTTGGATTTCCTGAAGATAAAGAGAATATGCACAGAGAGTGAGAGAGGCTCATCTGCTCTCTAGGATGATGGTTCATAATTTTAAGCTCTAACAACCAGAAGGTGATAAGACCGAGGAAGCCCCAGTACGTTTTTTTAATCTTCCTGCTCAAAACCGACTGACTAAAATAATGCTATCAGACCTTCAGTTTTGGATTCAGACAGAAGAGCTAACGCTATCTCTAGAGCAGGCTGTGGGATAACTCTCTGCGGTGCTCCCACAAGCCTATTTCATTTCCAGTCAAAGCTGGGGCAGAACTAATGTCTATGTGAAGTTTTGCCCAGTGGAGAAATCAGTGCAGCAGCTGAACTGGAGCCTATCCTCTTCCTGCTTCTGCCCGTTCTCTCTCACAATTGACACTTCCCAAACCTAGAAATTTCCCTGACCATTTAAAGTATTCAACATTTGTCTGTGACAGGAAATTGAGATAATTGTGGGGAGAGCAATTATGTGAATTTTAACTTGTGCACTAGATTTGGGAAAGAGATTTTTCCACATCACAGCTGTTCCCCAAACAAGATTGAAAATCAACCCAATTATATCATAAACCTGCAGTGAGTGAGTCACACAAAAACAAGGGATGCACCTAATTAAAGATTTTATGTGCACTTTTTCCTTCATGTCAGACTCAATCATTAATGCCTTAATAACCAGTTATTTCCTTCCAGCTGACACTGAAGAAGTGATTGTATTTACAGAAGAAAAGAGACTAAAACAACTTAGAGATGTACAATATACCTAGAGAAACAACTCAAAGGAGGACAGGAGGGTAACAGTATTTAACTAGATGATATAACAGGACTTGTAGTCAACAAATGCAGTAGGACTACTCCAATAGAACCAAAGAAATAGGGCTGATCTGGTTAATATTTTCAGTTCTTTTCTTGATTCCATGTGTGCAAACTGCCTAATTATTAGTAGAAGCTGCTAGATTGCAGAAGAAATTATCTATCGTGTAAATAAATAACAAACTTCACTTGATTGTGTAGTTAAGTTTTCCACCTTGGAAAACTATGAATAGTACTATCATGTTTTCATTTATTTCACTAGAATACTTTCCTCATACTGTGTATATCTTTTAAGAGCTTCTCTCATAGCACAGAACAGTACTGCAAAACATGTTTAAAATCACATGCGCTATTCTTAGAATTACTGAATCAGGATAAGTATTTCATGTGAGCAGAAGGCTTTCCAGACTCAGCAAACTCACGAGTTTCTCAGTAAGCTTGTTAAAATGTTCAGCTATTATTGCTTTGCTTTTAAAAAAATAATTTTTAAACCTCCAATATGTAAGTATAGATTGAGATTCAAATCTATTTTAAAGTTACCGTTACTTTGATTAATGATTAGAGATGGCAGATCACAAAATAGAAAATAATATAAATTAAGATTGCAATATAACTTTAAACCTTTAAATTTCTAGTCTGCATTCAGCTTAACTCAAGTCTACAATTTATCCAACATATGTTTTACCGTAAAGGGCTTCAGTAATAGCAATTCCTTGCTGCAACTCAAGTCTGCAGTAAGCTGCAGACATCTTTAAAATATAACTCTTCAGTAAAGATGTGATCCTGGCAAGCTAAGTATTCATGTTAGCAGCTGTCACTGCTTTCACAATCGTTTCTTCACTTGCAAGCTTAGGCTGCTCACACCTTTCTCAGACACGCAATCCACAAGACTACACAAAATGCCTGGTTTAAATGCTGTTTTCCCCATATGTAATTTGGAAACAATTAAATAACTTTATAACTCACTACAGATTTTTTTATACCAGCATTTCTGCAAGCAGTTTTATTACTCTGTGCATCGCTAACCGTTACACTACTATCATTAGACTGCTATTAATTAGGAGACCATACTTTATGTGCCAATGCATCAGTGACATGATAAAGACAAAGAGAAACTCAATTGCTCTCTGTTGCCTAGTTTAATGATGGGTAAACTGTGTTTACCTGTATTCTTTTCTTACCAGAATCAGCAAAATTTTTCACAAGGAAGTGCTTTCCAGATTGGTGTTGCCTGGAAGTCTTTCAAATCAAATTACCTGAAACTTTTCTATAATCTATAACTTGTAAAAATGCCTTAACAGTTCAGTATAAGCAGAGAAAAAGGTAGATGTTTCCTATTGAAATCACAGCAAAACTTAGTCTTAGCAGCTTATCCAAATCTATATCTAGCAGAACTCTCTCCTCAGCCAAAAAGCTTAAGAGTATTAGAATTATTAATGTTCTTCAATCTTGGCTGATTTTGGAGTTGAAGGCTCACAGGGAGCAACCTCTGTATTTACCATTGGATTTACCACATGCACTGGAGAACACCTTGCTTAAAACACCACTTTTAACTCCCTTTTGGCAAAATAAGCTGCAGTGTCTTTTTAAGCTTGTTTTTAAACTATCTTTTTAGGAGAAAAAAAGTAAACCTTTTTCACCTGCTAATCATCTGAGCCTCTTATTACTGTAATGCTCTGCACAACGGTTCTCACCTTGATTGTATTTTGCTTTCTTCAGACCCTGAAAGTTTCCATTCATTTTACATCCTCTCATCCTCAACTGGATCCCTAAGCACAGCTCCACATCATGCCCTTACAGTTCCCTTTTTCCCCACAGTGGCTCTCCCTCCTGCCCCTGCCTCATTTCTCAGGCCTGTTATATCCTTCTCTCCCATGCTGCAGGTTCACTCTCAGTCCAGCCCACTTCTTTCACCCTTTGCTTTAATAATTTGTATATTTTTTCAAAAAAATACTCCTGAAGCTAACAATATGTGATTCCAAATGGCTGTTTCTCATAGCTGAGTGAATTTTGAACTGAATTTTACTTAAGGTTGCAGCATGAGTCTATCCTTATTAGACACTACAAAAATGTCACCTGAATGGCTATTTAGATAACTATTAAGGACATAGCTTTGTTCTTTTAGAGTAACAAAACAGAAGACAGCAGGTACAGAAATTCTTTAATTCCTATACAACATCTGAAAGGCTTCTATGTAGCAAATATTTTTAAGTACATGGTAAGTCCAGAAAATTTCGAGAGAGAACAATGGAGTGTTGGAAAATATTTATCTATTTTTCTTAATTAAATGATGCCATTGCAGGCTTGAGCTAAAGATGGGTCTGGGTGAAGAAGCATGAAAGTGAAGCATACTAATCAGTCTATAAATGAAAACAAGAAAGATGTAGAAATAATAGCAGGGAGATTTTAATCTTTTCTAAGTGACAGATCAATTACTTCTTTTACTGCAAAAAAGTGTTTATATTTTTCTGCTAGTAAAGACCAAGCTCTCAAAATGGCATGGAAATGGGCTTTAAAAGTGTCAAACACGTTCTGCCTTATTTGTCAAAGGTACAAATATTCTGCCTGGGAATCATGAAATCAGAGTTTTGCACAAGAAATAAATATACAGGCAACTTACCAGTTCCCACAGGAAATTAGTTATAAAATTACTCATAGTTTTTCTTATGTACAGTTAATAATCATGTATATTAAAACATTTACTTTATAATTCATGAGATTTGGACAGTAAAGATGTTCTGAAATTGGACATACAATTTTAGAAGCTCATAAATATACATGACTAAAAAGCCATAAATAGCAACATGTCTATCCAGCTAAGAAATGTGCTACTTTTGTGGTTTTATAATCATGCATTGAAATTAGATCAGCCAACTACCGGTAGCTATTGGAAAATGGGAGATATATATATACACACACACCCCTGAATATCAGAAATGATGGCCAATGTGCAATGTTAGCTGGTGGTCTGATTCAATACTTCTTAAAATCAGTATAATGAGTCAGACTCCAAAAAAAAAAAAAAATAAAAGGGCTCAAACTGGTTCATCTGTGATGTTTTGGAACTAAAAGGAAAAAGCAGGTTTTGGATTATTATTATTATGACAAGCCAGTCAAATTACAAGGTAGAGTTGATTTTGAATTGTTGTCTCCTAGAACTCTCCTTACATATACAGTGGCATATAAACGTGCTTGAACGTATTGAAGGTTTGTGATTTAAAGTAGCTCTACCTATGTACTAAGAAGAAAAATGTACAAAGGTTTTTAGAGATTTCCCAAGAAAATAAGCCAGTGTTCATGGATCGCCATCCCAAAATATTGCAATTCTGGTGGTATTTCTACGAGGCTTTCTAGTATATTAAATGTTAAAAGATATAACTTTAAAAAAGAAAACACATGTTGCCAGAAAAATTCTCAAAATTTCAACTAGAATGCACCCTTGAAAAATGCTATTTAACAAGCTCTTAGGTTTTATTATCAAATGAGACATTTTAGCTGCTTCAGAAAGAAAAACAACTTGAAAAAATCTCATATTCCCCATCTATTTTTTTTTTTTAGCTTATTTATGGATCTAATTTCAGACTAAGTGAAGATATGTGGGGTAAATTCACAGAACCTGAAGTAGCCACAATAAAATCTTCACATATAGATGGTTTAGATTCCATTAGTTTTTAATTTTTCTTGTAAAAATAAACAGACAGTATTATTATTAATGCCCTTTTAAAATGAAACATAAATTTTACTGTGAGCATACACTAATAATTTTATCACTTTCTTTTCCCAGGTAATTCATGTATACACACCTGTCACAAACCCCTGCAATTCACTATGCAGCAATGGAAACTGTATGAGCAGCAGAGGCTCAACAGAGAACAGCTTTTCTTTTTGCTTTTGCAATTGCTTCTGAGAAGCAACAAGTACAAATTCCCCTACTGTGTTTCTCTGCTAGCACATATCCATTTTCTTTTCTGCATCTTTATATATGTAAAAGGTATATTTTATATATATGCCTCTCCAATGCGGAGCTCTTTTCACAGTACACAAAGAATGCTTATCCAGGGCAAAAGTCAGCAAGATGACCCTATGGCTTGTTTTAGAAACAAGCTAAAGAGGTGTACATCAGGGAAAAGAAAAGAGGCAGCAATGTAATCTTAGTAGGCAGTTCCTATCCATGCTCCTCTCTACTTGGTTTCTGTGTGATTTTTATTGCTCATAAATTCTACCAAATTCTTAATTCCTGACTGTATGTTGGTATGGACTTACTGCCTGGAACACCTTTGAGACTGCACACAAGTACAAATCTATGCAGGCAGGGTTTTCTTTTTCCAGCTAAGGTTGAAACCTCTTCAAGGCAATGCCTTTGAATCCCTGGATCAACTGAAATTCTTATTGAGAGTCTGCTGAGCTTCTCACTAGAGCTAGGAATTTAACCAGCCACCATGAGTCTCTAAAGCACTGTATTTGATAGACAAATTATTTAAACAGTAACCCATCTCCTCCAGAGCTTTCTGCTGTTTCATGGTCAGCTTAAGCTCACATGCACAATATCACTGCTGAAAGAGGGGTCCAGCAACTCCCATATTATCTGTACATTGCTGCCTTATATAACTGGTCCAAGCATACAGGCAGCTGAATGATAAACCAGGATGAGGAAATGCACCAGCTGAAAAGAGACCTGGGAGAGGGTGGGAGTTTCATCAAGGCATATGTCTGCGTCTGCCAGTAGAATGAAGGGATTAGTCTGGAGTGGGAATTAAGTGGCACCACATCACCAGGTTTTAAGACTTCATTGTTGTGTTCTACCCCAAACTCCTTCTTCTGTGTTTTACTCCTTCCTTGACTTCATGATTCAATAGCTCCCTCCTCCAGCGTTTCTGTCTGTAGAGATTATAATTAAGAAAACACGTACAGAAATAACCAACCTGTGAACTTCTATTTCTCAGCAACTCACTGTTCTCACTGCTTTTCATTCTTTTGAATCCCTCCCTGATGAGATACAATGCTAGAGCATGCAGCTTCTTGTATGTTGCAAAAATGTTTGAGTTAAAACTAAGGCCATGTAAAGGTCTTAGGAAAATCCTGCAAGGCACAGAAAAAATACTCTGAACAGTGTGACACTAAGGCCATGTACCCAGCATCCCAGGAGACTTTGGTTCCAGTTTCTCTTCCAAATTAGGCAGAACATGAAGCTGAACCTGCACTTAGCACAATTCAGGTAAGTGCTATAACCCTACGCTCCCTTCTGCCTGGGAGAAAGATGGGACTTGCTGTTTTCTTTCAGTGTTCCCCACTAGGGAACTTTTGATGAAACTAATATATTGCCACAAAAGCTTTTTAGCTTCAATGTATCTTTCATTTCTGATGAAAAGCCACTCAGGAAAAAAAAAGAGAAATACCACCTTGTTCTTAAAAAAAGCCAGGAGATGCTGTTTATTGCTTAGGCTTGATAAAGCTTGGCTCATACAGAGGTGGAAAAAAAATGAACACCCAGAGTGTTTTCATATTTCACAGGGAAAGAGAATTTTATTCCCCACAGCAGCAGCATCATCTGCTCCATTTTGGCTGGAGCAAAGGAGATGGGGAAAAAAAAGAAAAGGGAAAATGAAGAAGACAAAACCCACTCTTCTTATTCTGGTATTGAAACAGATACAGGAAACACGTGGGGGACCAGCTCATCAGGAAAAGATTTCCACCCACACTGCTTCACACAGGTCAGCTCAGGAAGCGCACAGTGCAGCCTGTGTAATGGAAAATAACACAGCCTCAGAGCAGCCAGGGCTTGTGCTGGGAAAGTGAGGAAGGGACTGAAGAGGAACTGCAAAGTACATGGGGAAAGTGAATGATACTCAAGGTTTCTGTCTACTGACAGATGTAGCAATTTTGGCTAATGCCTCTTCTAGCACTGTTTCATAAGGCCCTTGGGAAGGATATCTTCAATAGGCTCTGGGGTTTTTGTAAGTCCGTGGTGTGATCTAGCTCATGGGTGCTTTTCCTGAATGGTTAAATCAATTATACCATCATATTTACCATTCTGAGGAAGTATTTTATGTTTTCCTGAGGCTCTGAGATTAAGTATCTTGATAGCTAAACAGTATCTGCAGTCTGTTTTTTCTGAAGGAGTGCCAGACAGTGAGGGATTGTGCAGTTGAATTTCTGAGGATTAGCTAGAAAAAAAAGAAAAAAAGAAAAAACTAATACAAGTGGAAGTAGTAGCAGGAACTGTTACTACATGGCATTGGGAAATGACAGTCTGATTAATACATGGGCCATTATTAATATTAAAAAAAGTGCTTAAGAAACACCAAAAAGCAATTTATGTGGAATTTTAGAAATATATGTGTACAAGTTTTCAGTACAAACTAGAAACCACTTAAATTCTTAAGCATTATAAATTATTGATTTTTTACCAAAAATCAGACGTCATACTTTACTGACTATATACTTCAACCACCATTTTATAGCTTGTGCCTAAATTTAGACCTTGTGTATAGATTTGCTCTTCTACTAATGCATCCTAATATCAGAACCAATTCCTCAGAAAAGACAGTTTGAAGACTTCTGTAAACAGCTGGCTGAATTAAATCTTTGCAGTTCTAACCTCAAAGCTTAATTGATTACAATGAAGATTAAAGCAGACATATTTCAACCCCAAGATTTATTGGCTACTGTACCAAAGATAGGTTTCTATCACACTAAGGTCAATAAAGACTTTCTACACTTGCAAACAGCAAGGAAATACAATATAATTGCACTTCAGAATTAGATGAATATCAGTAAAGAAAGGACTGAAAATCCACGTAGCTAGCAAAAAATATACTATAAGTTCAACAATTGAACAGAGAATTGAAAGCAGTACAGAAAAATGATTCTAGATCTATAAATTTCATTGGATTTAGAGCAAGCATGATGCACACAGATGGGTGAGAAATAACATTACAGGATTTAAATTACTTTGTTTTTCAGTTACCGCTTAAAATAGCATCCATTTAAATATTAAAGAACATAATAATTTGGTGCATTATAAATAATTACAATGGCTTTTAGAAACCAGAGAAATATTTAGAAGCTTTATGCTACCTGAACCTTATGGCAATGATTTTGCAACAAAGGAGTAACCTTAATCAGCAAATTCCTTCAGAAAAAACCTACCTGAAAGCAGTTTTGAGGAATTATTTCTTTCCAGCCTCTCAGAGGTTCCCAGTGTCTTCACCTGCTCTTGGGTCTTTGCAGCAAATGACTGCAAAAAAAGTCTGCTTAAAATTTAAGAATTTTTGGCTGTGTTTTAATATATCATTGTGCATACGTAAAAATCACTGCAATAGGGTCATGTTGGATTGTTTTCCAGCACAGGAAAAATGGAAGATTAAAAAAAGACCCTTAAATACCAGTACAACTGAAAAAGATGGATGAAATTTAAAGATGTCAGGTTGTCTGAAATCACAAACAAAAAAGACAAAAACCTGTAAAAACCACTTTCTTAAACCAGAGGCAAGATGAAAGACTGACGAAGTCTCAAGAAAAGACCTAAGAACCTGACAGTACTTTCAGAAAAGAGCAGCTATGGCTACAAGCATGGGTGGAAGTCCCAAGCACAAATAAATGCTGTATGGAGACTAGATTGAGAGCAGCTGAGAAGGACTTGGGGGTGTTGATTGACGAGCTCAACATGAACTGGTAATGTGCTTTTGTAGCCCAGAAACCACCTGTGTCCTGGGCTGCATTAAGAGGATTATGACCAGAAGGTCAAAGATGATCCTGCCCCTCTACTCTGCTCTCAGGAGAACCCACCTGCAGTCCTGTGTCCAGCTCTGGGGCTCCCAACACAAGAGGGACATGGACATACTTGAACAGGTCCAGAGAAGACCACAAAATCAGAAGGCTGATGTATCTCTCCTATGGAGAGGGTGTGAGAGATTTGGGCTTGTTCAGCCTGGAGAAGAGAAGGCTCTGGGGAGACCTCTAACAGCCTTCCAATACTTAAAGGGGGCCTACAAAAAATCTGGAGCAAGACTTTTTACAAGGGTGTGTTGTGACATGACGAGGAGGATTGGCTTTAACCTGAAAGAGGGTTTAGATTAGATACAAGGAATAAATTCTTCACTATGAGGATGGTGAGGCACTGGCACAGGTTGCCCAGAGAAGCTGTGAGTGCCCCATCCATGGGGCATGTTCAAGGCCAGGTTGAGCAGGGCTTTTAGCAACCTGGTCTAGTGGAGAGTGTCCCTGCCCATGGCAGCGGGTTGGAACTAAATGAGATTTAAGGTCCCTTCCAACAAAACCCATTCTCTGATTCCATGATTTTATGATTCCCTAGTCCAAAATAGTCAAACACAGTGCAAGAATGTCTGTCCAAAGAACCTGTGAGTAATGAGAAAACAGGCTCCAAAAATTGTATGCAAGTCTCTTTATAGTGTTTCATCCATCTTCCTATTTCTCTTGAGCTAATTAATGAAAAGAACAGTCTATTTCTTCCTTTTTTTTTTTTCCTGACATCTGTGTTATTTCAATTACTAGATAGCCTGTAAGAGACATATTGTTAGTATCCAAGGAAGTATGTAGTCTGTGGGACCAAAAGTCATTCAAGGAGCCTGTATTAGGTCAGAAGTTTATGCCATCAGTGTGCAGGAGCTGTGAGAGATGGAAGAGTATCACATAAGCAAAAATCTGAAATCAAAGAGGCCTAATGGGCTGGGGCATAAAACCTGCACATTATTAAGTGTTTCACTTAACTTAATGTTTCGTTGCAATATTAGAGATGGTGACACAAGCCAAATCCAAGAATGACAACACTAAGACTTTCTGGTGTGAGCTATTGATAGTTCACTAAAGTAAGCAGAGTGATGTTGGTTTATATCAGGTTGTTGCCTGTTTTGGATAGCTCTGAGAACACAGGTGTCATTGTAGAAAGGAACATGGAAACATTATTCTGTTCACAGAAACCTGAGTTTACACTGGGATCATGTGTTTGCTGGCTGTCTTAATGCAGTTATGCATGTAGGAGAACAGTTACCTGTTAACTTTGAGACATTACTGCTGCCACAAGCCAAATACAGTGTGACAAAACCTTCAGGTGTCATGGAAAATGATGAAATTAGGTATAGCTACTCTACAGACTTTTTATCTGAGGTCACCACTAACAGCTATTTTTGCCTTTGTGAGAGATTTAAATTCCAATGCATGATATTTAATGGTAAATTCTTAAAATTCATACATCTTTTTCACTTGCAGTTTTTATTTGGTTTGGGGTTTGTTTTGATTTGTTTTGTTGTGGGGTTTTTCTAGAGACTTGCTTTGAGTATGTGAAACATCCTTTTACTATTTTCCCACTAAAGATTGTCCTTTCATAGCTATTGCTTACCTGCATTAAAAAAACAAAGGCTAGCAATTGTGATTACAGTTCTTACAGTCCCAGAACTCTGATAAAACAAATCCAGTCCCTGTCCAAAGGCATTATAAGTTGAGTAAATAACAGCAACAATGTAGGTATAAATCAGTGCTTCCATAATAATCGTTAATGGTTTCTAAATCGATTTACATAAGCATATGCTTCTTTGTAGGTGGTTTTGAACTGAACTGTCTCATAAGAGCATGTCCACCAGGAAACTGAACAGCTCAGATGTAAATGATTCAGATGTATCATCAGGAACAATAAGATCCCAATGCATTTAGTCATATTTCACTGCCTCCTACATAATTAATTTAATTTATTTGCTATACTCTCAATCCACTTCTCCATTATTACCAAAAGAAGTGAGGCTTGAAAATTACCTAAGTACCCATGGACATAGAAATTATGACAGGAGAATGTACAGATAGATGGTGTGGTGGGATTATTTCAGATGGCTGTGACCACCCACTTTTTTTTATACCAGCTGTCCTGGCTCCTGTCTTTCCTCAATGAGTCTCTCCTAGGAAAGGAAGAAATGCCTTCTGGCATTGCTTGTATGTTGGGTTTGGATCTAATAAATCCCCCTAATTCTCATTGGCTAAGTATGCTGAATGCAAGTTACACTAGGCACAGAGCCTTTGGTAAAATTTAGTACACCTGAGTACAGGCCCAAAGGCTTTAAATTATTAGATTCATTCTTAAGGGACCAGAAATCGTGAAGCTCAGGTTAACAAATCTCTCTGTGTTCCTGGATTTGAAGGCAAGCAAATTTCATTTTCTTTTAAACAGTTTACTTGCTATTAGCCTCAAAAATTCTGTTCATTATTGAATATTCCAAGGCTGGGCCCTTTCCTATGTGGCACATGCTGCTCACACAGCAAATTAACCTGGGAGCTCTCTATTTTCTATTGCTCTAGGCTATATGGCAACTGAAAGTCTTAGAGGGAACTAAGGACCCTGAATGAAAATTATTTCCCAGTATAAAATAGGTGTTGCTTGCCATCTGAATATGTTATTGCCAAAATAAGAACTTCCCTTGTCTGTTTTCCTTCTTTTTCTTTTTTTAAGCACTGCAATAAATTACTTTGACGTACACCTTGATTATACTACCAAACTACACGGTGACATAAAAAATACACTTCTTAAAATCACAAGTAGAACTACACAGAGAAGGGCTGCAAGCTCATTGGAGGACAGGTTTACAATTCAAAATTATTTTAACAAACTAGGAAAAGACTGCAGAAAAAAAAATTAGATGCCATTCGATAAAGACAGCCGTAAAGTTTAATACTTGGGCTGGAAGAATAAGCTGCAAAAATATTGCATAGGGGACAATTTACTAGGCAACAATAATGCTGAAAGGAAGCTAGGAACTGTAATAGCTTACAAACTCTAAGCTATTGAAGGAAAGGAAAAGGCCAAACGGGGATGAGTAAGTGGATGTATTTCTGATTTATGGTTTCCGATTGTCATTTCTAGTGTCTTCTGTTATTGTTTCACATTTAATGCAGAGGTGACCAAAAAAGAAACCTCTCACATCTGCCTGGAATGTGACATGGTTTTAATAAAATATGAAGTAACTGTTATTGCTGTATCCATTCTATGCATAAAATAACATTAAATATGGATGTGTAAATACTGAAATATTTCATTCTACTTTGCTGACCTGAAATGAAATGTTTAATTTCAGCTGGCCATTAGCTGAGCTGGCCATCTCAGCCACTATGCTGCCCAGTGGGAACCACAAAACCATACCTTTGGACAGACTTCAGTTCCCGTTGCTTATTGTTGGCTCAAACAGACAAAAGCTAAGTTTGGTCAGAAACAAATGATTTCCTGACAGAGAAATTTACTGACAGGCTTTTCTTTCACAGAAACTCTGGAGTTAAAGGGAAACCCATTTAGTAGAGAGAAAGCATTTGAAATTGAAACAAAGATCCTCAAATTTTTCTCTTTAGAGGGGGGAAAATAATCCATCATGACCAAGACTACTTATCATCTGCCAGAGCTAGAGGTTTATCTTTAAATCATCATGCATGCAGACTATCCCACATGAAGCTCAGAAAATCCAGCACTGCTAGACATCCTTTTTTGGGAAAAAGATCCTATTCTATATATTCTCTTCATCAGCCTGCTGACTCATTAAACCAGAAAAGGTTATGTTTTTATTTTGACTCTGAGTAAAACAACATAAGTTTCAAGGATTTCCAACCCTTTTCCAGCAAGATTTAGATTCTGCAGCTTGAATGTGAAAGAGAGCTCTGCCATTGACTTTCAAAGGTACATTTGCAGATCAGCTTATTATAATTTGCACTGAATTATTAACGCTGAGCTGAGTGATTAATTCAAAATGTGTGTGCTGGTTCTATGAGAGCATACTGTGCTCTACAGAGCAAATGAAATCAGAGCAGATTGAGAGGGGCAGAATTTCAGCAACTTCTCTGCTGACCCCTGCAGGCACAAGCTGATTCTGTCAATTTTTACCTTTGACTACATATATTTTGTACACTTCTTGCACAACACAGAGCTCAGGAGGAAATTAAATATGGCCTAAATCTACATTCTAATGTAATTCTAATGCACCACATTATTTCTAGTAATAATCTTCCCCCACAGAAAGAACTGATGCATATTATCAAGCATGAATATATTTAATCATTTCAAAATGAAATGAGTTCATTAAAATATTTGTTCACCTCAAAACAGTATAAGTCAGAGGAACGTCTGAGGAAATAATTTTGCCAGGTTGTTCAAACAGCACAAATAGAAATTAAAGTGTTCAATAAAAACAATTATATTCACATTTCAGTTTTCAAAATTAAAAATTTTTTTTTAGACTTTCACCAATCCACCCTTTTTGAGGTGTATCTGTATCATTCATAGCTAGCATCATCAAAGTTAGTGTTTTCCAAACTTTCTATTGCCTGGGTTTCTTTCCTGGCTTCCTCTTCCTGCTTGATTAGCTGTCTTCTGCAGCCCTTCTGGGCTGCCTCCTGGGCTCTCCGGCTCTTCGAAACTTGCTGCTGCTTCTTTTCCCCTCCTACTCCTGAGCCAACTCACTCATTCTCTTCCTCAGATTTGTACCCCTGCTTCTTACTTCCAGACCTCTGCTTTTGCCTCCATGCTCAGACACATCTTCCACAACTACTCTACTGTTCCCTTTTTATCTACCTCCACGTTGCGTTTCCTCTCAGCGAGTTTGCCTCTGCTTCAGCTCCTCACATCTGCAACCCGCACCTTATGTTGGACTGGTGTGCACAACTGAGCTCACTGCTGAGCTTCCTGTCCTGTCCCAGTGTACTCCACACTGTTACCAGTAGCTAGAACCCTTCCCTAGCAAGCAGCACCCATCCATTGGGAAGAGCTTAGCAGTCCTTTGATTATACTATCATCTTCTGCTGTATCCATTCTAATTCTATCTCTGCATAGAGGGATCAAAGTGAAAATGGAACATTTGACAATTTTCTGAGTTGTAAAAGATCAAGAGTTCCTATTCATGGAAACACGACACCATATTTAGAACAACAGTTAAAAACAAACAGCCAACAAACAGCCAACAAACAAAAAAATCTAATGTACTAAATTTGTTTTGGAAATCAGACATACAATTTTACTGGATGGAAGAACTGGTCTCAAGTCCTAATGATATATAAATATTTCCTGTGACAAAATGGATAAAATGTTCTTTTTGCAATAGTAGGTATGAAACTATACAGCATGAAAAAACCCAACCTTTTTTTAAGCACTTCTGTTTCTTTTAACTGTTTACATCATGAACCCTAGTGCTCTTCTGAAACAGGTGAGTAATAAACAATAATTAACCATAGTTCCTTTCTCAAGTGATCAAACAACACTGCATGCAGACCTCAGAGAAGCTGGATGTAAAGAGCATCAGTCCTATAGCCAAGAATCACATTGTTCAGGTAAGTGTGGATCACATAAATGCTCAGTGGTCTCATCAGCTACACGAAACTTGAAGAATTATTCCTTTAATACTTGTTCTTTCAATCTAACAAGATCACTAGAGTTTAGTATGATTGTTGATAACTGCTGTATTTCAGCAAAATTTTAGTTGCCCCACGAACTGAGTATAATGGAGGGGAATCCATGTAACTATTTAAACACACTGTTTCATTGAAGAACAAAATAAATCAATTTGTCTTACTGAAACAGATGATGAATACAAATACTAGACAAAAATACTCTTATCAGGAGTGTTTTTAGAATCAGATTTTACAGCAGCTACAAAAGAAGATAAAGCCTTTAAAAAAATAACATATCACTATACCTAAGAAAAATAGTTTCCATCCATCCTCAGATAATATACCTTCCAGGTCAGGTTTCCAGACAGAGAAGTACCAGTCAGCTCTCAGACTTTAACTGGCATTTTCTGTCTGGTTATTCTTATTTCCTTAGACATAATACTGAAATAAACATAACATTCCAGGCATGTGTGAATTTATAGCAAATGAAAATTCCAGGAACAATATTTGGATCCACCTTCACATGAAGAAAATCTGAGGATTACAACTTGTACAAATCAGTCTGTGCCGGAGACCTCTGACTGTGGGCAAGATTTCTTAATCCATGCAAACTGAAACAAAGGAGAATAAATTAATGGGTGACTGAAAGGCCAAGAGGTTCTAGTTAGTTCTGAATTAAATCTATGAAAAGGAAAATTAATTCTGAATATTGGGCAATATTTTTTAATTATGTATTCTGTCAAACAACAAGGTTATGTACACCCATGAAAGCAGCATTATGAGGTGACATTTTATAACTGGATGTGCAAACTAATTGTAAGTATCCTTCAGGGAATAATTTTGCACTGGATAACACACAGAAATCGTATTTTGTTTTTAGTTGTTTCGTGATTCTAAGAGTAACTGGAAAATCACTGTTCTTTAACCACTCCCTTCTCTATGAGTACTTTTCTATCAGGTTATTGTTCTTTGGCAAATTTCCCCTTTCATCAAGTATTTCTGGTAAGACTGGACCTGCTCTGGGTTTCCATATGTGCAGCGATTGTAGGCATGCAATAGACAGCAGGAAGATATGAGTCAGCTGAAAGTGCTCTTTAGAGCCATTAGATACCTAATGGCATCCTTATGTGCCTAAACACAGAAAAATACAGCTCAAATTTTCATCTCCAAACTTCCTTTATCTTCTTCAGAAATATCTTTTTCTAAACAGCATTGTTCTTTCCAGATTTATTAGCCGCAGGGATAAAAAACAAACTTATCATAAAACATGGTAAAAACTACAGACTTTGACTAGATAACTGCCCTTTGCCCATGCTCCTCCTCTATCCTTACTGCCATGGGTCTTATTTCTGGTCTGTGACCGTGAACTGAAAAAAACCCATGACATGGCCTACAAAGACAAATCAACAGATAAATGCCTTCAGAAATTCAGTTTAATATGTTCTCTGGGAGCATTTCTATTGTCTTTTCTCTTTACATTATTTGTCATTCTCTCTAATTGTCTAGTTTGAATTTGTCCTCTCTGTTTCACTCATTGCTACATTATTTTTTTTTAAGGTGAAAAGGAAGTCCTCAGTCAAGTAGATTTTTATGAGAACAATGAAGAAGGAAAATTACAAGGCAGTAAGACAATGTTAGGAAAACCCCCACAATTCTCTGAGAAAAATCTGTATGTTCTTTATCCCTGTAAACAGCTGCAATATCCTTAGGGTATTTGGCTCTGTGCTTATTTAGTCATACAGATGCAACCTAATCAGTTGCTCTATCAGAGTAGAGATTTTTATCTAACTACCCAATTAAAGAAGTTTGGAAATAGGTAGACAAAATAACTTATCTAGCTCACTGTTTTCGCCCAGAGGGCAGGTAAAGAACAGCCTTTTTTTCTGTAGGTATAAGTAATATAAATCAGAAAAAGTAAATAGATTGCAGTTCCCTGTCCTTTTTTATATCAAAAGTGCTATACTTTCCCATTTCAGATTAATAGCTTTTCATTATTTGGGCTAATTTTATTTCAGTATGTTGTTGTTGTGCTTATTGTTAATTCATATATTATGAAACTTTAACTGGGGTTTGTTTTCTTTAAATACCTTGTGAATTTCTTTAAATAGCTGTAAATCACTGTTCCACAGAAACTGAAAAGCAAATTAATGAGAAAAGTATTCAATTACTCAGGTAGGTGTACCCAAAATAAGAGTATGTATGCATACATGACTGAATAAATCCTCACACTAAATATTTCCTGTTACAAACTCACCTAGAGAGTGTTATTATGAACAATTTAGTTTGCAATTTCAGCTCAGAAAGGCCGTGGTTCAATCCTTCTGTGCCAGACTTCTGTGCCAATCAAAACGGTGATCTGTACCAATTTCTTGCAAAGATGTATAACATTCAGAAACTGGCAAAATTAGTGTACTATTCAGTTTCATTATGTTGCCATAATGTCGGTATAGTTAAGTAATTGAATGACTGATGGATGGTGTGGTTAAAGTGATAGGTTAGATTAAGAAGAGTAAGACATTTCAAGACTTGTGGCCAGCAAGTCAGAGATAGTGGGGTAGTGAAACAGCAAGTGAAATGCCTCTTTCTCTGGGTTTTCCCAATAACTTCAGGATGGTGAATGAGTTAAATCAGGCAGGCTGGCGGAGATGATGGAAGAGGTGCTATAAGCACTTGTTCACTGCCTAAAGCAGTTTTTCTGGCTTTGAAACGATCTGATCCAATATAGAAAAGATTTTCCTATTCCAACACAACCAGAATTTTAAAGCCACCCTCAAGGATTCTGAATCAGAGGTAACATGAAAACTGCTTTTAGCAAAACTGAGGGAAAGAGCATTAAAACTTCAAAACTCTGCCAAACAAAGCAAACAAACAGAAATCCCGGAGCAGAATTATTCTCAATGAAGTCCTACATTAATGCTTGATCTGTTGAGCCATAGGGTACCTCTTAGGCAAGTTAGTTAATTTTTTTTTTCTGTACTGCAATTTCCCAAATATAAAATAGGACAGCAACATTCACTTAGTTGCAGTGGTTGAGGGAATTTAAATCCTTCACACATACACATTTTGCAAGCAGTAACAAACATCCATTTGCATAGTGCTGGGCTAGGGAAGGTATAATTAATCATAAAGAACATTAATCATAAAGAAGAGATCAAGCAGTTCTCTGAATTGTTCTGACAAAGGTTATTAAGAATAAAATCCAATATAGGTCTTCAGTCTACTTGCACATTTTCTCCAGCTTTGGCCATCTAGTTGACCTGCCTAAATCAGAGGCATCATCACACTCAGCTCCCTCTACAGCCTTTTGGGAGAGAGTGATGCTCCAGACTGCATTCCAGACACTGTCTGATAAGAATCGCCCTCTGCAGCTGCCTCCTCTGTGTAAACAGCTTAAGGTGAGCACTTCAGGTGCTTCAGTTGGAAACTACAGTTAAGTAGGAAGAATCTAGGTGATAAATCCAAAATTTGTGGTAGGTATCCCAATGTAACTGGGATCCAATCCAATTTTGAAATCTCCAGAACTTATGCTTCATTTGTAATGAATTTGCTGTCCAAATGGAAGTTCTTGCACTAACAAATACAACCACACAGATTTCTGTGTAACAATCCATGCATTGAAAGCTCCAGTGTAAAGATGTTTTTTACCCCAGTTTTACCTTATGCTCATGTGTATGTCTTAAAGCACAAACATTTACATACATCCAATGCGCATTCATAAACATAGACATGGATGCTTTTACTCTATTTCTTAACTTCTATAAAGCTACAAAGTGGCAGAGGAATCAAAAGCAAACGTAGTATTTGAAACAACTTTTAACCTTTTTAACTGACCAGATCTCACGTCGACCGTGTGCTGTTAACTTGGACTTGCTTGAATTTTTCTAAGCCAATTACTACTTCCATTGTATTAACAGGCTGAAAGGATAAAATGCAATATATATTTGAGTTCCTTTTACATAGCATTGTACCTATAGAATAGTACCTTAATATAAAATATCTAAGCAATAAAATCTTGGCCTGATTGATATTATTAAGAGATTTGCCATCAACTTAAATAGTCAAAAAAAGCTACTATAATTCAGAATATAAGATTCATGGTGTTTTAAAGATCACTGTAAACCAGCAATTTCAGTAATGATAGTATAAGCGAAGTTGACAACATTATACATATATAAATAGCACTTACACAGTTTCTGACTCCATAAGAGGTTTTGCAGACAGAAGGAATATAAGGCACATTTTATTAGGTAATTATATATGACTAATTGTGCTGTTCTGAATATATCAAGATTATTTATCATCTCTATCATCATTCCTTTCACAACCTGCTATTATAAATCTATATTTTTTTTATTTGCCATTTATTTTATTTTATTTTTTAATCTATCATCAGAGAAACAAGATCTTTGGTCAGCAGACTTAATTTTACTTGTCTTTTAGTTCTTTGAGTAATAAATGCGGTTGTGCTCAGCCTTGGAGATTATTCATCGCAACCTGTATGTGCCCATTTTCATTTCTGATTACGAAACTTTTAAAGAGAGAAGTGATTTTTGCAGGACATAGTGTAGCTCATTAACTAACTGGAAATACAATTCAGAGCATCTGCCTTCCATCCATTGACTTAGATGCTCAACAATTTTCTCTAGAGTAGATAATGGATCCTATACTGAAGGAAATGAAAGAGGAGCTTTTGCCATGAAGTTCGGGTTTTAAGTGGAAGGATGTTCCACAACAAGATCTCACTTATAAAAAACAGATTGAATAGAGGATTCACCTATGCTGCTGAATAGGCAATTTTTCCTCATTTGTTATTTCTACTGGGCTTCTAATAATATCATAGGATCAGGCAATGGTTTGGGTTGGAAGGTACCTTAAAGATCATCTAGTTCCAATTCCCCTGTCATGGGCAGGGACACCTTTCACTAAATCAGGTTGCTCCAAGCCCTGTCCAACCTGACCTTAAACACTGCCAGGGATGTGGCAGCCACAGCTTCTCTGGGCAACCTGTGCCAGTGTCTCACCAGCCTGATTAGTGGCTCTTCCACTTTGTTTATTTCATTTTTTTTTAAACTTACTAGCAAATTCAAGATTTGAAATGCAATAAAGGCAATCCTATCTGGCAGATCACTTGGAAAGACAGCCCTTCTTGGTGAGGGCATTTGATGTTAGAGAGACGAGAGAATAACTTACCTTCAACAAATGCCTCCTGAGTGTCTATAATTTTGATATAAGTACTATTAATATATGTAATATGTACAAGAATACTTTCCATCCTGTAGTACCTACCCTGAACCCTGTAGAATCTACTCTATATCATCTACAAGGATTTAACTTGAGCAGTGACATTTTAGGTAGAATTGTTTTCTACCTAAACCATCACACTAAATAGTATTTAACATCAGCAGATGTTTTACTTCTAATGTATTTTGCTTTCAGTTTTAAATATCTATAATAAACAACTCCCAAGGTACTGTTTCATAACCATCCACCTATCCAAATTAAAGCCAAACTGAAATTCATAATCTGAAGGAAGATTTCATATGTGTATACATTCAATGCTAGTAGATCCAAGTGAATAAATAAAACTACTGTTCTCATTAAATAAGGTGAGACAAAAAAACCCGGTGACAGCTACAGCAACAAGATACAGATTTATAGAACATTTATAAGTAACATAACACCGGAGCTATACAGGCAGGTTAACATTCTTAGGAAAGACCTGAATAAGCAATGCCACTGAATTTTCAAGAATTGGACATGATTATTAGTGGTTTTCTAGGAAAAGTATTCAGCACATTTTTTTCTGTGATTTCAGCTTTTTGGAAGGCATTGCCTTAAAAATGCTACTTTTGAATGTAAAAATAAGGCTTATTTCCCATCTCTCCTCTCCCCACCTCCACCTTCCCCTGGGTTAATATTCCAAGCACAGGTGCCTCATGCGAAAAACAGCACTAGAAAACTTGGAAAACTCATAGATCACAGAGTATTTGCATGCAAACTGGCTTCTACAAATGATCCCTGGAAAGCTACAATAATATTCCTGTCATGCCCTGGAATTACTTAGATTGTATTATTTGACATGGACCAGAAGCCTTCCTGGGGCTCTTTAAACAGGTTAACAGCTCAAGTGAATAGGACTCCAGCACCCAGGGTGGATGTTTCTCTGTCCTGCTTAGCTTAGTAATACTAGGTGAAACTCAATATTATTGGGTGGTTTAAGCTCCTGTTTAGATATTGAAAAATTTCTGATTGTCATACATAGATTCACTTGCAAATTTACGTATGTTCATGTTTTGCTTTAGTAAATATCAAAGTGAAAACTCTGTAAGGTAAAGTAACTCCCTCCAAATAAAATCTCATTCTCCTACTTGAACAGTTACTAACTCTGGCCAAAATAAAATGAGACTTTCTTGCCTCAAGAATCACAGATTGGAATTTATTTGTCTGTGCCCTTGATTGTATTAGGTACATCTTAGAACTGTCCCTAATACAAACATCAAGAATATGAAAGGCAATGACTTCCCTACAGACATTTTCATTGAAACGTAATACAGTAATGAATCATGCAGAAATTGCATTAAAATCCGCATTTTTGACAAAATAGAACTCCCATATAAACCACAGATTTATTTTATAGAGAGACAAAAGCAACTTTTTGTCCTAATATTCACTTTTTCCCTGAGCTGCATGTTCAATTATTTCTTAATCAGGGAATGCATTTCTTCTTCCTATGAAGTATTTGCTAACTTCATAGCTTAGACATCTCTGTATGTTGGCACATAGCACAGGGATATTAATGTGACTTCTCTCCATTCTCCAGAAATTTCACAAGTAGGCTGCTGTATGTTTCAGGTGTTCGGGTGTTATGGTTTAATTCTGAATAAGAGTAACAGAGTTGACTGGAGATCATTGCTTTTTTTTCCCCCAAATTGGAAATAACTTTGCAGGAATATGACTTGCTTCAATAAATAAATAATAAAAAAAATAAAAAGGATAAATTTGCCTACATATAAAAAGCTTTTCAGACTAACATGTAAATAGTAAGTGCATAGACGTGTCATTAAACGAGAAGCAAAACCAATGCAGTGCCTAACTGTATTATTATCAATATTACATTTGCAGATTTTAAGTTCTGTTTCACAACTGACATTGCAATGACTCCAGGATGAAAATAAGTCTATATTTCAGAGACAGCTAGAAGGTGATGGCATTTAGAAACAATATTCTGCATTCACCCGTACCTAGAATAGAAGGAACAGGGACTACTGAACATGGTTACATTCCAGATACCATTTATTGTTGCCAAATGCCCTGCTAGCATCAACTGTTGTACATCTATAACTGAAGAAAGCACATTCCTTATATTTTCTCTTTTTCAACTATTTTGCCACAAGCAGCAAAGAGAACAAACTCAAAAAAGAGTGAAAGCTGAATCTTTTCTCTAGCCCAAGAGGTTAACTATCAGTTATAGCTTTTTTTTTTGCCAGCTGCCTGTGTTCTGTGTTAGAAAGAGAGAGCTAATAAATCTGGATGGTGTATATGCAGGGAAGTTATTCTACAGGTTGGGAAAGTGGTACTGAAGCCTCTTCCCTTACAATTTTTTTTTTTTTTTAAGTAATTTCCAGTAATACATTAAACTGAAATTCAATTACAGAGCAAATGTATCTCAGCTAATGTGAAGACTGGTTGCACTAGCAAGGAGAATGAAAGGGAAGGTAGAGTTACTGAACACCAAAACAACTGTCTGTTGTTAAAAGGATTGTTTCTAGGTTTATTCCCTTATACTTGAAAACCTAGGTGGCTCTTAAGTGGACAAAGCAACACTGAAAACTATTTCTAATTTTTTCAGAGTAAAAGAACCAAAAGAACAACTTTAGGTGGAATTATTATGGTACTTAATGAAAGATATAAATAAAAGTTAAATGCCTCTTCATAAATTCAGTAATATATGCTATAGTAATGCCTTGCTTTTATTGTGTATACAAAAAAGACCTTTCATGTGTGATCTTCAGCTTTGAAAAACAGAGAAACCTTACTGTGCATGAAACACAGCATGCTTGAACAAACACACAGTTGTTTGTGTGTGTACATGGAGTTGGAACAAAAGCGCTATGTTTTTTTTTTAGCTAATTAGTTTTGAAAATAAAATATATTTTCTGGAAAAACAAAACAAAACAAAAAGCCAAACCAATATACTGCTTTTGGGGAAATGTATAGGCACAATAGGAAAGTTTACCAGAAAGAGGAAAAGAAAAAGGATTTCTAGCTCCTCACAGAAGCTGTAATTTGCTCTCTGCATCCTATTCTCTTCTGTGGTTGAGGAACTTCAGCAGAACAATAGCTTCCTCAAAGCACCACAGTCCTAAATGCATAGCTTCTGACTGCTGTCACAGACACTTACATGCAGTATGAGAGACTACAGAAATAAATAACAGACATTTCTAGGGAGTTCTCATATTCTAATCCTTCCAAGTAATTCTCAGATCACATGTAACCAACCTGAAATTTTTAACTCCCCTGTCTTGTCCTAATCTCACACCCCATACACACAAAAACAAGCAGTGCAGGAAAAATAAATCATCACTGTCCAAACAGCCAGATCTTCACGATTCACAGCTTTACATGGTAATTTCTATTTGTTACTACCTGGTTTGTATACTTAATGTAATAGGTAGACACCATGACAACTGACTCATAAAACTTTGGACAGCAATTAGTGTCAAAAATATAATGCAAGAAAAAAAGAAAAAGCAAATCAACAAACCCAACCAGGTAAATTATGACAGCACTTAACAGCTTCTTAAAAGAATGTCCTTTTGGTTCCAAAGCATGTTATTACTCTTCTCAATCATTTTATCTACTATCTTCTGAGACATTCGTCGTATCTGCCTCCAGTTTCTGATTTGTAGATTTCCTGAAGATCTGTTTTCTATAATGCCCACCAATTCAGTCAATACTACCTTGGTCAATATTAAGGATGCCTGAATATACAGCAGAGAGTTCCCACAGAATTTGTCCCACAATAAACGCAAATACATTAAGCTGACATCTGGCAAACGCAGCTGAGGTTCAGCCAATATTTGTGTAAATATGACTTGTGTTAAGCCTACCAAAATGAAATATTATCACAGAACCAACAGATGACCAAAAGGTGAAAATAAGCATGAGGTTAATTAAATTTTTGACTGGTTAGAGAATGGATAATACACTTATTTGTTGGCCATGCTGTTCCTACCATAGTAGAAGCAGCATTACAAATATTCTGTTTGCAAAGGAAGAACAGAGATTAATTTTTAAGACAGTTATGGAACAGTCCTAAGAACAGCTGGCAGATCCTACCACCATCTAAGTAACGTGATCTCAGAATCTTCTATCACTATGATTTTCTGACATAAAATTCTTTTTCTGAAGGAACAAAAATTCTCTGGGAAGATGTTGATTGTTCACCAGAGATGAATAAAAATATAGTATCTCACGGGGAGTCTAATTGACTAAGATATTTTGACTACAAAACTGCCTCAAAATACCTCACTTCAGTCAGATTAACCAAGTATCAACCACCATTTTGTTATGCTGTGTCTCCCAATACGTACAGTAATTCTGTCTCCCTTTTTTAGCTTGTCAAATACCTCAGAAGACATTCTTCATGCAGCACTAATCCATTTTTCTTGCAGGCAAGCTCTGCTATACTTCATGGAAACATGTTTCATTAAAAGAAATAGGATTCCTTTAGATCAGAAGAAAAGCCAGTGACTAGATCTACATTTCCACTGAATATTAATTGTGATATGATAAAGATACATTAAACTGCATAGGAAGGCAGCTTATTGCTAAGATCAATTTAAATAAAACATCTTGGGTCAATCAGCATCATTAAGCATTTAGAAATTATGAATAACAGAACATTATACTTCACAATTTCCAAAATCTTCTCAGCTAAGTCTAAGCAACTTTTGAAATAGGACACAACCATTCTTGAAAATATTGTCCCTTATAACTTTTGAGAAAATCATTGCCTTCCTATCAAAGCTAAATACCAGATGAAAATGGAAAGTGTTGGTTTAGGTAGCTAAGGCAGTCAGCACCACAGTTACTTGAACTGAAATTTCCATTTTAATCTGCCCAGAATAACTTTCCTGAACTGTCTCCTTTGTTCTTCTCAATTTGAATTAAATAGCAGTTCCTGTTGAATGACAACCAAATGCTGTGCCCTGTAGAGTTGGCTGTATCCACTCATGCAATTGCTAAGTCACCTACCACCGAGGGATCCAACTACCCTGCCTCTTCTTTCTATTCCCTCTGACTGTTCCTTACTCACTTCAATTTGCAGCTGCACTTCTGCTAAGGTTATCTGGTGTTTCTTTCCCATTCTCCTTCCCCTGATGGTTATATTTATCTCTAACCAGCATGCAATTTGCTAGATTTCTTTTCTATTGTGGCATTTCAGTCCTCAGTTTCTTTTTTTATAAGGTGAACTTTGCTGAGCCATACTGTGCAATGGCAGCTTTCTGCGTCTCAGTTCAGCATTGGTAGGGCAGCCTGACTCTCCTTCTTGCATTAAGATCCTAATCATAACAGTGTAATCAGGGGTAAATAAGTGATTTTCTATGAAACAGATAATATTTTAATGTGAAAAGGAGAGTCCAGTCAGGCAAAAGAACCATTTCAGAACTGTAAAGGGAATTTTCCTGAAACTTGTCTTATCCTCTGTCATTCATCCTGTGAATTTAAACGATATGTCTGAGATGCTGCGTGTTAAGGATCTTGTGCCTTTCCATCCCTGGCACAGAAGGCACTAAATCAGTCAATCAAGACTTTAGAAAGTTCTAGGGTTTAGGTATGAGCTATACTCAAATATCACTCAACTCATTAAAACCCCATGAGAAGCTGCATAATACAACCTGTCAAAATACCAGCCATTTAAAGAATTGACCAAAAGAATTTACACCAAAAGTTAATTGATGGGAAAGGTAAATTCCTGTATTTTCAGACTCCTTTTAAATTGTTTTATTTTATAACCATAGAGTGAATTGCTCTGGTTTATAAGAGGTTAAGATTGCTAGCATGATGCAACTAGCTACAGATGCTCTGGGAAAGCAAAAAGCAAGCATTAGCTGCTTCCAGACATTTTTCCTCAACAATTATATGCCCAAAACAATGTAATTCCAGTCAAGACAGAATCTACTGATTATGCTTCAAGTGTCTTTTGTTAAAGAATAACAGCAGCCTTTCTCTATCCCTCCTCCCCCCTTTCTTGCATGAATCAGATTTTTGGCAGAGGGGCTGCACCCTCCCCCTATCTAAAATTTCTCTCCATATGCTGAACAAGATTTAACCTTTTGTACCCATTTATTACATCACCAGGCCCACATCCGCTGTTGTATATTGGAGACACAAGCAGTACAACATTGAACAGAATGGTAATTACAGCACTGGCTCCCACCCCAAGCCTTTCTACAACCGCACGCGTGCGTCACATACAGTCAGAGGGAGAGAGATGTTGATATTGAGAAACTAGCTACGGTTTAACAGAAGTGATCCATGGAGTTCACTTTCTTTTGGACTGTTTCCTACAGAGGGATTTACTTGCTTTGCCTAGGATGCACTTGGAGATTTACAACCTGGTGAGACTGAGTCTCATGCACTAGCACTACCTACCTTTTTCCTGAGGATGGCATGTTCCCAGGTATGCATGAATCACAGAAGCTGATGCTCCATTGTAATTGAAATACACAAATTCCTTTCACATCGGATCAAACCAAAGGCTGCCTGTTCCTTGTGTGAGGCTGCAGCCCTGAGTAAGCTGCTGTGCTGTGAATCAGATCCTAACTCAGTCAGAAATTCAGTCAGTCAAGTCGGCAACTGTAATCCCAGACCTGGCTCTTGAATCCAGAAATCCCAGAGGCAGGGTTTCCAGCAGACAGCTTTGAGAAATTCTACAGTAAAAGGCTGTATTTCAGCTATTTGAGAGACAGCCAAGAATGTGTCTATCACATGCACCCGCTATTATTTGAACTGTATTAAGCCTCCAGATTTGTAAATTTGTATCTTTAATAAATTGGAAATGTGTAACACACTGTCTGTCCCACCACTGAAGTCACTTATTATTAAGATTTATAGAAGCTTACCGCCTTCAGATACAGAGGTTAACTATTTAAGAGTTTGCTGATATAAAGGCTTTTCTCCCAGCCCATGACTCCAATCTTGCAGAAATGGTCATACCTGAATTCCCTGTGCCTATTATTATTAGTTAACTGCTTGGAAAATGAGACTTTAATTATTTCTATAATATATGTCTTTGAGATTTTTTGCTATCTGTTCTTGTTCTCAAAATTCACAGAATAACAGTTTCTGTCACACTGGGGTAATTTTGGAGACATGCCATCAGTGAAATTGTATCTTATGTACAGAAAAACTAATTTGCAAGGGGTCTCATCACAGGTTCTTCTCAATGTGACAACACCATAATACATTCTGATACCTTGAGGAAGTTTCATGTCTTTGGAAGTAACTTAGAAAACTCTTTATATGCCACGTACTGCCACACCAAATATTATGATGCATATTTAAGATAAATTTCCATAAGAATCCATGTTCATTAGTATATGAACCTGAATGTAGTGCATTGCAGCTCTTTTTAAAGACACTGTTACTGCTGGAAAGGAAAAACTGAGTGCTGTTCATTTCTTTGGACCTCTCTACTAGGTATGCAAAATTTCCACTGTAAGGTACATTGCGCAACTTTCCTGATGATAAAAAGTATTATGAGCATAATTTAAAATGCTCTGTGACTGCCACAGAATCACAGACAAGCTTATTCTAATCCCAAATGGCTTATTCAGCATTCTTCTTCAAATGGTTTGTGGTTTGAGAGTGCACTTAGTTATTTTAAAATATCTGTGGAAAAGAGCATGTTTCGTGAAGACAGTCAGAAGATAATATTGGATTATCTTCACGATGACAGTGCCAGTGCTTCAGTCATGTTGGTAGATGTTTTTCTTTATTATTCTTAATTGATCTATTTGTTTTTCCAGCCTCCACAGAGACAGACAGAAGGCTGGGGTTTTTTCATGTGATTGTACCACCCCTGAGTCTCAATTTTTTGAAGAGGGCTGGAATACCATTAACAATTGTTAATTTTAGCAATGTTAGGAAAAATGTGTCTACATCTACGCTACTGGGATTTTATTTGAAGTAAAAAGAACATTTTGTTGAGGTCCTAGACCTCATCTCTTCTAATGATAGGATTGTACATCAACTATTTCCAGATGCTAGACATCAACTTGTTACTGTTGTTACTATTTTTAATAACAGGGATGAATTTAATGTATGGAATTCTTTTCCTTTAAAAAAAGGTTTAGATGATGGTGATTTTTTTTTAACTTTTATTGTATCTTCTGACCATTTCCTAGAAGCATGCATTTAATTTCAGTGAAATCAGGGAAGTAGAACTGGGCTTTTCAGCGTATCATGTCTGTGGATACATATGTTGATAAATAATTATCAAAATATCTCTGTGAATTAGAAAAGTCATTCAGATTCAGTGTTTCAAATGCTACTTGTTAGAGGTTTGTGTTTCTGTTTTCAAACTTGTTTGCATTGGGTGGTTGAGATGGCAGGAAACAATGAATGTTCACATGGGGAAAAAGGAGTTTACCTTGAAACTTGAAAAAGAAAATATGTTTCTCTTTAACCACACAATTTACAATTAGTGTTGAACTCTGGTATTGGAAGCCGTTGAGGGCAAAAATAATAGCAAAATGGAAAAATGTCGATGAAAAATATGAGTATTCAAAGTAAACTTAACACTAAGGAAAACATAGAAGCAATACTTTCAGAAGCTTTTGTAAATGGATAAATGAAGGAAGATGATTGTTTCGTGTCTGATTGCTTACCTTTTTTTCTCTAGTGTTGGGTGCTGGTGGAAATAAAGAAGTCAGCTCTGCCTCAGTCTAGTATGACAGTATTTCTCCTCTTAACCAAAATCTTAGGCAAAGAAGTAAGTGGCCTAGTTTCATAGGAATGAAATAGCTACAGTAAAGATTGAGGGCTAAGCAGGATCTAATGATCTTACTCAGCACAGAATATAAGCTTGAACCTGACTTGAAACATCTAAATAAGACATTTGGCTTTTTACATCTTTACAGGCTGGCAAATGTTTGAGTACTCTGCAGAACTGGTCTGCAAATACCTCAGCAGAAATGTGGTTGTCTGACCTTGGACATGTAAAATTAGGTAGGTAATTTAGTCAGGTAGTTTTCTTACTGCTACAGTTATAGCAGTTATAACCTGTCTTCTTTCTATTATGCATATTAAAGCACTAGTGTACAATTCTTGTCTTATGCAAAAACCATCATTGTGTTTTCCCTGCACATCGTTTGATAACTGTGCATTAATGGAAGAACATACTGTAGCAGCAAAATGTATTGGTACAAAATAAAAACAAGAGCTTGTAACTTGAAAAATGCAAAAAACTATTTCAGCTTGGTGTTTCATCATTCTTCCTGGAAGATGTTCTTTGCTTTAAATTAACAGCACTCCTGTTCTAACAAGACAGATGAAGAATGAAATTTCATTTCATTGAGAGAAGGGGGTGCTTGTTTTTTATATTTTATTAACATGTGGAGCACTGGGGAAAACGTGTTTGTTAATTCATTTCAGCAAGGGGATAAAGGTCACATAGTTTGGATTATCCCTGATACTGTTGTCACTTTTAACAAGAAGCTACCACAGATTTTTCTACAACTGTGTGTAAAAAATATTGAAAAAAAGATTTACCTTCAATCAAGTGGAAATTCAAAATATATAATCCAAACACCTTCACAGTTGTGTCATTTGGCCTTGATACTTTCAGTTCTCCATAAATGTTTCCATATTTTTTCCCTATTTTTGAAAGAGAGAGGCTGCTGTCAATGAAAAAAAGTTTCATTACTAGTTTCTGTCTCTAAAATAACCAGACGAAGTCTCCTATCTTTGGATCACTCAGCAGCTGAGGAGGAACGTCATTGGTTTTCAATTTATTTTCCTTCATAAAGTTTAAGAGTTCATTGATCTCTTATATAAGTTTGGTTTAATGACATATGCTTCCAATACAATAAGGTAGAATAAAAAAATTGTGACCATTGGACAATCCAAATGAACATTTTAAAAGTCTGTGCAAGATACAGAATCAAGATTTTCACCCTACTTCAAAATCAAAGTACTAATTATGATTGCCTAACTGGAAGAGGGGTTTTTAGCAGTTTAAAGTTGCAGTGTTTTCTATTAATCATCATTCAGTGTCATGAAAATATGAAATCAATTAACTTAGGATTCTGTTTACTCAGCAAGACGAGTGAAGGAATATATTCACTGCATGGCAATTAGCTGAAATACTTGTATTGCAATCGGAAGACCAGGAGATTTAGTAAAGACATAAAATATTTTCCTGTTTTCCTTATTTTTTAGTTTACAAAGTTCCTTTTTTCAGTGGAACTGGACTTCCATATGGTGTTGTCAATGAACAGAAGGAGCCTCAAGTATTATGGGTGAAGGAAAAATAAAAATAAAAACACAATTAAAAAAAAACAAAACAGCAAACAAACAAACAAACAAACAAACCCACAAAAAACCAAAACCAACCAACCAAAGAAAAACCCAGATCACAAGGTCAGACTTAACCTTTAATTCTGGAAAATAGAGATAAGTATAAGCCCTTTGTTTTCTGACCTCTCATTTTAAATATGATATAAATCAACTATTTAGTGGCCCAGCTTGCCTACAGGTAATCATCATCATCATTAGTGCAGGTTAGAAATTTACCAGGCTGATTAGTCCTGCCAGTGTCAACTGATAGAAGGAGAGAGTTGGGTTTTTTTCTTTTTAAATTGAAGGATAAAATTAACTTTTCTGAAGTCCATAAAGTTGTCCTATAACATTTGTATAATATGCAATACCGTACTGAAATGAGCTAGAGGTCTAAATACTGTTGGGAATTACACAGCCTGTATCTGCGGATAGGGGAAATAACTGAAATTGAAGTCCGCATAGATGTCTGTGCCTGATTGTAAATTCCTTGTTTGGACAGTGTGCTGGGGACCGTGTTGTTTGGGGTTTTCTTGCTAAGAATTAACTTATTGAACTAATTAAACCACTGTTTCTCACCATTTCTATCTATGACAAACATGTAGAAATGATCCCAGGTAAGATAGGGGAATCATCCTCTGGACAACAAATAGACCAACACTGTACATTTGCAAAATACTTTATCAGTTGTTTGACTTTCTCTTCCCTTGCTTATTTCTCACAGTTTCAAAAGAAATTATTTAGTTGAGACTGGGAGGATAGTCTAATATGACACTGATACAAGAAGAAAGAAGATAAGAATTTGGAAGATGCATTATCAGAAATTCAGGTAGCTATTAAATGTATTGGACAAAGATAAGCAGATAAATAATTTCTGGTAATTTGCAGACTGATGGAGTGAGCTTCAAATATTGATTTTTTATGAAAGCTTCATTAATCCCTGCAAAAAGCATCTTAAATTGTCTCCTCCCTTAAATACAGGACGTAAAATCCTGGCCTTGCTATGATCAATACTCCTGTTGAATTCTTTGGACCAGAATGTTGTACCAAATTTCCATGAAATGTGCAGTAGTCAAAAAATCTGAGCTTGCAGGAGAGGTTGATAGTAAATAAAGTTTTTGCCACTAGCATCCATGGCCAGTTTATCATGGTAGTCATACTTAAACTTGCAAGTGTTTTCAAAGAATATTAGATAATATCAAAGTTTAAGTGAGAAATGAAAGAATTGTTTTAATTAACCTGCACATACTCTTATATAAGTTTGTTCATATATTGTTGGATGTTTGACATGATGATTTAATATTTCTCCCACAATAAGGAAAACACTGCAGTAATTAATACCTTACCACATTTGTCAAGATTAAACTCACCTGCATAAGATATCTCTCATCTGAAATGTAATTTGAGAAATTAAAATGTACTTCCTCTTTTTAAAAGGATAAATGAGTGGAAATTCGAGAGACATGGATTTGACATATAGACAACCACTGGATACATAGCAAATTGGCTGGATAGTTGCACTCAGAGTTGCGGTCAATGACTCAATGTGGAGATCAGTGAAAAGCAGTGTTCCTTAGGGATCACTAATGGGAACAGCACTGTTTAACATCTTTGTCAGCGACAGACAGTGGGGTTGAGTGCACCCTCAGAAAATTTATGCCACCATGGTTCTTAGATGTCTCTTCTTTAGTTACACAAATAGTGTTCTGCATATAAGTGATGTAGAAGGGCATCATCCTAATGATAATTCTTTAATGAAAGAGAATGTGCTACTTAATTGTACAGCAAGAAAATATAGAAATTAGGTAAAAGAATGGATACAAAAAACATGGAAACACCTTTGATCAATAAAAATCAATCCGTTAGCCAATGATGGACCACCCAGCTAGCTACAGTAGTGTTTTAGATTTTCAGTGAACTTTTTAGATCAAGTCTACCAAACTATGCTTTGATTCACATAGCAAAGAAATCTTTGAGCCCACGGATGAAGCTGAAATAACAGTTATATTCTGGAAGCCGAAGTAACATGTTTATCACTAATTGGTGTTCAGGCCACAGGACCAATCTAGTTTAATGCTTAAGACTTTCAGATTACAATATATTAGACACAGAATATAATTAAAATAACAACCCAGTAAAGCCTACTTTATTCCTTTGACAATTAGAAAATGTCTATAATTTATAGTCTGCATTTATCTGTGCCCAACTAATGCCTATTTTGTCTTGTGACAACCCTGTTCTTTAGTTTACATAGCTTTATCTGTTATTTACCCTTGATATGTTTGTAGAAAACAAAAATAAATTTTATAGCTGATTTTTTGTAATATCATTAAAGTTAACTAATAATCATCAGTTAGCACTTCTAAAATCTGAACTTGAAAGACATATCTAAATGCTGAATACTATTTGTTAACAATAGGCATTATTTTAAGTTCCTTACCTTTTGTCTCCTGAAGCAAATCACAGAAATCTTAAGAAGTTATGTTGTCACTTACATGTCTGACCAAGCTGCTGAACAAAAATATCAAGCTTGGACTGTTGTACAAAACCTAGTTGGAGGCTATACCATCAGTAACTTCTGCAATGAATTGTAATCATTATGGAATTGGTGTTGGTGCTTTGCCTTGGAGTGACGGGCAAAGAGTAAACACCTTATTTATAAAAATAAACATAGATATAAGTGAAGACAAAATAGGAAAAAAAAAAGTAGTTCCGCAGGCATTTTTACAGGAAACACAGTCATCAAACAGGCCTGTTTTCACCTTCTCTTTGACCAGAGATTCTCTTCACTACTCTCACACTGCTCTGTTCCAAACACCTGAATCTGATGAAAGAGCTAATATACATACTTTGATAAGCACTTTATCATGTATGTATATATTTATTCATGTCTGCCACGATCCTAATGAAGTGTCATGGAAAACATGAGCAATAAATAATAATCTGGCCAAGAAAACAGAGTGCTCATGTTACGGTTTTCAAATGAAATTTTTCATACTGCTCATTAACCTGTCAAAAGCATAAAGTTGTTTAATAAAGCAAAATAATTTCTCATTCATGACAGTAGCTATGTCAAAAGAAATATTTATATTTGAAGTCTTGATTGATTTTGATCTAAGAGGACTACATATTAATGAATTTATTCTGGAAAATTACACCACCACTCACAATGGCAACAACTTTGTGGGGAAAAAAATGAAGCTCAAGTACCTTCTTTCTTCTCTATATAGCACACATTATCACAACAGAAGTTAAATATAATTTCCTTAATGGAAAGAGGATGTCCTTATTTGCTTTCTGTAAAAATCAATTTAAATAGCAGAAGATGGAAAATGTCAAACCTTTAAAATCTTACTAATTGTATTTCCAAATATGATTTAACATTTACAGTTCTGTTATTGACAGATTTAGAAGACAGAGATAGTTTTGTGAGTCCAGGAGGAACACTAGTAACTTGCATTACAAAACACATAAATGGTATATAATAACATTATATTTTTAAGAGATACCACAGCACAGTATCTAAAGAAAGGCATTTGTCGAAGTTCTATAAAACTTTTCCCACTTAAAAGGTACTTTGGAGTGAGACGAAGTACCAGATTTGGGTAATGAGCTACTCTCAGATTTTTAAGGCCAGATGAGAGTGTAAAATTCTCTGGTTTGATTATGTACTTTTGTGGGTTATAATACATATGTGAATATTTGGAAAAATAAGCACACATCACTATTAGTGTTGACAGTTTCACAGAGGATGACAGGCAACTTTGAAATCTTGTCATTTAATCTGTCACAGAAATACTGAGCAGCTTTGGTAGCACAGCTTTAATCCACTATCATTTTAGTAATCTGCAGAATCAAATAAGTTACTGTTTTCTGTTTAACTGTAAATACAACCGGTAAGATAATGACCTTACTGGCTTCTGTGTTGCCAATAATTTCAAAGATCTCTTTCAAAAGGAAAATATACGGTCCTGCCTCTTTATATTAAAATACCTTGTTTTCCTATATTTTTTCTAACAGCTTTTATAACATTCTCCTTAAAAAAAAGAAACATAAAACCACTTTGTAACACAGTAATCAGCAACATTAACCTCACAGACCAAATATACTGCTCTGATCACCAAAGGTAAAGAAATGAGGCATGAGGTCAAAGTTGGATTCAGCGAAATTTCTATTGCGAGATTAAATCCGGTCAGATCATCTTGAATTCCTGGCAGGAACTGAAACAGTTCTTCAAAGTAGACTATGTAAAAACATGTAAATGGCATTACAAACTCAAATAATGTGCAGATTGAACATGGCATGGCTAAAACAGAACACTGAAGAGCAGGTATTGTCCACTGTATAGTTCTCTGACTGCCAAAGGTTCCTTCCTTAATTAACCCCTTTTTCCCAAAACACCCAGCATATCCTCCCTATGCGTTTTCTAAAACTCAGCCTATGGGCTGAATAAAGGCTTAATATCTATGTTCTTTGCATCATGTCTTTTCCATCTGATAGCAATTCTACAAGGAAATTAAAAGAAATTAAGAATACAGTGTGTCTGAGATTTAAATATATTTTACACAGCACAGCAGGAGTCCTGCTCTGCCCTTGGTCAGAGCTATGAGAGAGCTCATTCAAATGAACTGGTTGTTGAAATAAGAACTGGCTCCCAAACTTTCTATTAAAACCAATGTTGAGCATGCATCCTAAGAGTTGTTTGGATTTTTATTTCCATACTCACTTGGGTGGCTCACTTAGCCTTCTTCCTTCTGCTCCAACTGGATTTTGCCTGTTCTGAAGCATGCTAAGGATGTCTATCTGCCACTGCATGTGACTCTAAGAGCTCTTCCTCTCTTAATTTGGTTGATGCTTGCCTCTTTTACTCGCAGTGTCACAAGCCTGAAGCTAGAATGAGCCCAGTGTTACCAGTGCCCTTTTTTTAAATCTTCAGAGCCAGTAAGCAAATAGTATTATTCAGTCAAAGATGGAGGAAGAGGAGCAACATCAAATTTCAGTTAGAAAATTCAGTGATAGTCAACTTTTCTCTCACCTAAGCTTACCATATAAGCAACCCTGCTGACTTAAAGTTTCTTTTGACTTTTCTTCTACTGGGGGAGATGAAGCTAACAATATATTTCAAGAGGATGACTAAGAAGGAGGCTGAAATAAATCGTAAATCTTGCGTGGAACAAGAATAAGAGCAGACCCAGGGTACTAAGGCTGAAATATTATTCTTTTAACTTGATTGGTTTTGTGCTCTAAAAGCTTTTGGGTGAGGGCTGTTATACTGTTGCTTTACTAGATGCTCTTCTATAACACAGACATGCCATTACATTCTTTATTCCCTACAGCTATTTTATATAGTGATTCAGTTCCAACACAAAAATACTTCCCCTCCTTCCCATTGATTATGTTCTTTACAGCTGTTGATGGAAAAGACTGTCCAGCTACTGATACCCTGAAGGTTGCAAGGCACTTCATAACACCATCTGTCATTCTGTCACACCCTGCTATTAGAAAACCTCCTTTCACTTCTGCCGTAACTGGTTTCCACTTAACTTCATGGCACAATGAGTTTTCCTCAAGCCATTCTTGTTAAATTCAGTTCCACAACTGAAGAATTCAATGTCTAAGCACTCTCTGCTTTAATCAAAGAACTCTCTCTTTCAAATTTTCATCTTCATATAACATCTCTGATCAGATAGAGTCTTTCATATGGATTAGAACCAAAAAAGTCAGAAAAACGTATCAGAAACAAAGAAAATCATGGGAAATTAGTACATTCTCAGAAAGTGTTCTGCTCTCTGCCACATATGGACTGATTTAAACACAGAAGCATGAGGTTTCAGTGTGAACCCTGGTTAATATTTTTACCTACTTTACTTCGAGGATTTGAGGTTCCTCTCAGATGATACCTAAGGAAATCCAGTTTGTTTCTGATTCTGTGATTTGGTAAACTAGATAGGCTCACGTCAGGCTTCTGACAGGATTTCTAGAGGAAGGTGAAGATATTCACTGAACACTGAGCTGACAAGAAATGTACCTTGTTCAAATAATATATCTGCCTCTATTTCCATTTTATCATAATTATTTTCAGCCTTTCCCATTGGCCATTTTTTCTGATTGGAACTTAGTTAAGAAATGCTCCCTTTGAAATTAATTCAGTTGAATAAAAAAGCAACAGAAGGGTAGCAAATGATGGCCCTTTACTCACATATTTTTATGAAAAATGCCACACTATACCTTGAAATGTCAGAGTTACTGATCAAGATAAAACATTTCTCTTACAGAAAGTTTTAAAAACTACATTTGTTTTCCAAGCTGTTCTTTTTCTGGCTTGTTAAAAATGAAGATGAAATTTCATTTGACTACTTAAAAGAAATATCTAAACCTGTAATATTAAAATTTTGTGTTTGTTTATAATTCCAAAATCGCATATTTAAGTTACTAGAAAATTGGACTATGTGAAGCTTACAGACTCATGCTCTATGGGTATTATTACCAGGTAATATTATCTGAAAATAAATAATTTTATGAGTAGAAATATACAACAAAATAATGCTAAAAAAAAAATTCTACCAAACTGAAGCAATTTAAGAGCCAATATATTAAATAAAAATAGTATTGCTGACATTTATTAAAAATTATATCAGCTTGGAGAATGAGAACTGATACTATTATTGCTGCTTTTCAAGCAAAGCAGCATTTCACATTGTCAAGAAATATCAGAAGCAGTTAAAAATCAAAGCAATTCACACTAAATAATATTTTTAATTACTTTGATGGAAATAGATTAGTGATTAGATTGCAAAAAGAGCCTAAACAGGGAAAGAGCTTTGAAACAGAGCCGTTCCTGTTTTACCCTTTCAAATCTAATGATTCTGTGGGTTTTTTTTCACATAAGCAGGTACAGAAATTAAAAACATTCAAGGACGGTGTAACAGAAAGTAAACATTTACTATCCTAAGTAATAAACTGTATTGGATGAAGTCGATGTATGAGAGGCTTTCAGTAAGAAGGTGGCATTTCTTTATAGAATACTTTGACGCTTTACAGGATGTTTTGGAAGCAAAATGTTTTTGTGAGTTCAAGAAGCAGTGGAACCTCTTTACAGAAACATCTGTCCAGGGTTATTAGCACACAACCATTACCTCTGACATGGGAACTGCCTATGCAGCAAAGCACTGGAGATACTCTGCAGGGTACTCTGGAAGAGTATCACTAGATGTCTGTCTTATGCATACCCATCGGCATTTGCTTTTGATAACTACTGGAGTTAAGACACTTGGACAGCCATATCTTTGGTAGCTGTTGGCGTTATGTTTTTATGAGAAAGAAAATGCACCACATTCCTGAACTTCTAAAGGCAATGCCTACAACCAATACCAACTTGTGGCCATGCTCTCCTGCACGGCAGTGGCAGGCAATCAGAATTCCCTTTGCTTTCCACCTTGCACACTGGAGTCTCCAGCCAGCAAACACATGAACATGGAGACTCTCCTTACTCATGGCCTTTCCAGAAATAGAAAGACATTGTCTTGGTTATCTGTGGGCAAGAAAAAGAAAAGGAAGAGCCAATAAAGTCATGTTCAAGACTGTCAGGGTAACAAGGAAATATTCTGCATAAGGCCAAAGTCTTAACAGCCTTCACTATTCAAAACACTTTAGAAATATGTGCATATTTTCCTCATTTAATGGTTAGTCCACACACTGATCAAGAAATGATGAACAGATAATTAAACAATGTGTTATATGGCACAAATATGAAAGCCAGCTTTGCTGATGGCATCTCTTTATTATCAAGTGTTTCCTTTCAGCACAGTTGTTCCTCCTATTTATTTGATGCTTAACTACAGAAAGTTCAGTTCAAGCAGAATGTGCAATAAGTCCATCTCCTTAACAAGCTCTTGTACAGCAGGAGCCTCTGCATGCTTTGTTTATATGGATGATAGCATTTTTAGTTAATCTCACACTAGCTTTATCAACGTTCCACAGAGAAATTCAAAGCACAGAAAAAGGAAAGCATATTGTTTGTAAAAACCTCCATATGCTGAGAGCAACTTATTTCTTAGAGCAAGTGGCAAAACAGTTGGACCATTTTTCTTAAAGATGTGACAGCCAAATGCTGAGACCAAACAAAGACAGCGATTAAAAAAATGACACAGTGAGTGGGGATGAATATGGTCTATCATTATGAACTAGATTCACACTGTGACTGGCAGGTGACAGACCAGATTCTTTGTAGTTTAAATTATTTTGCAAATGTTCATGCCAATTTATGTTCTTTTCATAGTACTGATGTTATTACAGTTGCAGTATTGTAACTAAGTGTTAAAATTAAATCACGCTTGGTTTTCTTTATTGCAACTAGACTATGCTTTTGCTGTTTGGACATGGATAGAATCAGGAAAAATCTTCCTTTTCTTCCTCATCACCTTTCCACCCCACAGTTTCAAACTTGAGATTTGTACTTTATAAAAGAAAATCACGATCTCCATGTACATAAGCAGGCAGAATCCCAGTTAGCTTCTTCTATGATGATTAGAATGCATAATTGCAGTCAGTATATTCACTGACTTCTTGTTTCACTAAACATAGGTTCAGAGTTAGTGACCCTGCAGAAAAATACTGACTCCAGCTTTACCTCAGTTAATGCTTCCTTTACATAGTATTTGCAATTTTCCTGTTGGTCAAAATTAAACCTCATATAAAACTGTTATACATTGAACTGATGAAGAAATTAAGAAGCTTGTATGCAGAAATAATAAAATGTAAAAACCCAGGTCAAAGTCTCAAAACTGAAAGCCACAGCTGATTGGATTATTGATCAAGAACATGTCTTGATGCCTTATTGCCTTATCTATAATTCAAATATATTACGTTATAGCAAAATAAATGCAATACAAGCATTAACTGACCATATTTACTACATGGAAACTGCATTTCTTGCCTACAAACAGCTTTGCAACATAAACAACTCTCCAAAATTGCTGGGGAGACAGGAAACCACTGTATCTCTCAGTATCCAAGTTAAAGCGCTTAGAAGACCAAAAAAGGAAATACAAGTCTTAATAACAACTGTAGCCAATACAGAACTACTTAGCTTTAAAATGCAGTAAAGTGAACTTCATTACACAGGTAACATATGTAACAGGTCATGTCAGTCTCATAAACTTACATCTTACATATGTATGTCAACATTTGAAATAAGCCCTAAGTATTAGAATAACACTAAAATAATTTGACTTATATTTTGATTTCTGGTGTAATTAATCTTCTAAAATACTGCTTCACATTGGTATTGAATACAAATGTTTAAATACTTGCCTCAGCCTAGCTATACTTTTAGAAAGCATTTTAAAATAGCATCACAATATGATTTTGTTTTCTCAGTGTTACAAACATGAATACTATAAGACCAGCATGGAAATGTATTCACTTAAGAGCACAAGAATTGAGCTATAAGGGAAAAGCTTTTGTTTGCTTTTGTCTCTAACACAATGGCTGTTAAGGGGAAATCAAACGATGCATGAACAAAGTAGACTTTCATTTCAGATGACATCACAGCTGAAAAACTTAAACTTTAGGGACATCTGCAACTGAAGATGGTATCTGGACTACTTTATTTTATAGTTTCTGAACGATCTATCCTCCATTAATCTGTCTAATCTCTTCCTTTGAATTTATTTATAATTTTGGCTTCTAAGACTTCCCATGGCAATTCTTTCCATATACAATTTAAGTGCTATGTGAAGCAGTATCTCCTGTCTGATAGTTTTGAGGCATCCAATTAAATTACTGTATGTGACAACTCTGTCCTTACTCATTTTCCCTACAGAATTCATTGAAATCTGCTGCATCTCCCTGTTGCATCTTTAATGCAGCTCTGGCTTGAAGCAGAGTCAGAGATAACACTTCACAGAAGACACAATTTAAAGTCCTAGATCATTCATAATATAATTCCAGTAATGTTTACCATTGCCTTGGGAGTCTTTTCAGTCTTTCCCGTCTTTCCCGGCAGAGCAGACTACATTAGTTGCTCAAAGAAGAGGGAGCTGATTTGCATAATGTCATGCATTAATATGAAAGGTTTTGCAGTTCATTGGAAAGTTACTATTATTTTAAAAGCTGTGTTTTCTTTTTTCATGTTGCTACTGGACTATTAGTCAGATACCAGCTTTGACGGTCAATGTTTCCTTCCTATGTATGCAACTGAGATGTACTTCTCTGACCCAGCCCATTCTGTTTCTCCCAGCTGAAGCCCTAGAACATTTCTGCAGACAATAATTATATGAAACTTCCATTTTCTAACACAAAGACAAAAAATAGACCCTGAAACTTTCTGATTTATGATTCATTTTTTGATTCATCTTTATGCAACTGTCATGAGAATGAACAAACCAACAACAACAAAAAAAATTCTTTTCCATCAGTGGAAGAAATAAGTTTTTAGTTTCTTTCTCATTTAATCTACATCTTTAGTTTTATAGAACCATGTGAAATTTTTCTACTTTGAGAACACTAACTTTGGGGTCAGACTGGGCAGGAGATTCAGCTTTTTTGGGGAGAAGGGTCAGGAAAGCATAATATAATCTTGTGACTTTATTTCTAGTTCCCAGAAATCCACTTCTCTGTGTACAGGAAGTTGGTGATATGGAAACCAAAAACTCTGTTTCCAAATGAAAATTTAAATTTGAATCTCATACCATTGGCCACAGCCCATCGATCCAGCCTGTCCAGATCCTTCTGCAGACCCTTCCTATCCTTCAGCAGATCAACACTCCCAGCCAGCATGGTGTCATTTGCAAATTTACTGAGGGTACACTCATCCAGATCATCAATGAAGATATTAAACAACACCGGCCCCAACACTGAGCCCATGCCATATTTGAAACACTTGGGTAAGACCTATACTCTCCAATCACCAAAAAGTAGGCAGCCAACATTTCTGCTCCTCAGTGTGTGCTCTCCCAGTATGTATATATCATTGTTTTCATACTCTAAATCCTTGTGTTTCTAAAAAAAAAAAAAAATGTCAAACTAGCTCAAAAACCCTAGATTACCAAAAAATGAGAATCAACTGCTGCCTTGCCAAGATATGTTTGTTTCTATGGCACAAAGCAAAAGAACAAAGCTGATCCCATAAAGGTGAAAATCTTTGCCAGTTTTGAAACTCGTGGCTCTATTTTAATCCTGTGGTATGAAAAATTTTGACACTATGCCAGCATCTTTGCTACATGACAATAACAAAACATTGTTATGAGGAAAGCTACTGATAGCAGTTCTCCCACAATCTTAATTTTTTCCACACCAAATAAAGTTTGTTTCTCAGCTGGAAAATATCCTGACAATAAAAATAATTCTTTCTTTATTTTGTTTCCCATGGGAGACTTAGTTTACTGGTTCAGTGCTTCTTCCAGTGGTCCGTCTGGTCAATGCATACTGACAATTAATAAAACATCCCATCTTTGGACTGAGTTAATATCATTACACAGTTGCTATGTGACTGTCTGTACAAGATAGGCAAAATACATCCATTAATTTACTTTCTTTTAAGTATTAGAAAATCATTAACTCATTGAACTAGGCTTTGTTTAAGAATCTGTAAGGATGGTTATGTGGTGTTTTACTTGGCCATGCCACAGAAACTCATTCAACTACAATTCTCGTCCCTAATGGTTTGCTTCTTATCAGAGTCATGCCAGGAATTTGAGTATGTTCAAAAGTCTCTTTGTGTCTCTATTTACACTGTCTCTGAAGGCCTTAATTTATACAATTTGTTTTGCCTTTTTTAATAAATGTTGTGTTCAGAAATGCTGGGGGAGATGAATAACCAGATTTCACCCAGATGCTTGCTCTCAATCACTATATTCAAAGCACGGCACATGAGAGCCACATCCTCTCAGAAGCAAACTCACGTCTGCAAGTACTCCTCTAAAGCAGGCATTTAAAATCTACTCCAGAAATTTGCACAGCACTGCTGTGGTAGGGTTTCACAACCAACCACAACATTATTCCAATTTGCATTTTCAGTCCTTCATGCTATCTTTTCTTCAACTTTATTTCTTACCATTGACCCTCAGGGATCTATGGCAAAAGGAAAAAATGCAAAATATTTGCATATGGTAAGATTCATGTATGGATCTTTGTCCTGCATCATTGCAACCACTTACAATCTACATAACACACTGAAATCCGCAAAGCATCTATCACAAGTACCTACATGTGCTTTCCATGAACTGGGAAGAATTCCTGGATCAAAAGGACCAGACATTGTTCCAGAGAACATTGAGACCAGCAACTAAGTAACAAAAAAATGAAACCAACTCTGACCTTGACATGCTCTTGTCTGGCTCAAGAATTATCACTTATCAGTGTCTTTGATTTTTATCTCCTTAGGATATACTAGACAATAGCTGGCTTTGCAATAATTTTGCAAGGCGGAAAGAGTAAATCCACAGAAAAGCTATATTCTTCTTGCTCATGTGCTCATCAAGAACATTTCCCTTTAGTCCTTAAAGATAATACCTTAACAGGTCATTATCTATAAATTGCTTGCATTCCTTAATGTCTTACATCACAAATGCCAAATCCTGTCTCCCAGCAAGGAGTTTCATCAAAGAGAAATTTGGGAGGAAAAGCAGAGTATCTAGAATATGCCATTGTGCGTATGAAGTCTGAAATGGTGGGGAAAAAGTAAATCAGGGACAGAGTACTAATTAAGCATGGACACACTCAGCTAAGTTAAAGAAAATATGCAATTATTTTTATCCAGAAAATATACGTTTCCAGAGTTTTATACAAATATTTATAAGGACATATTGCAATTAGCTAAAACATAGCAACTCAGCCTGCAACTCAAGATTGTCAAATCCAGTTTTGCAAAGTGAGCTGTATTTGCTGGTTAGTCAGACAGCCTGAACCCCTTGTGACCTAATTTATAGCAGTAGTCTCAACATCTAGAGGTATGAACATTCATACTGACAAAGTGGCGATGCAGAAAGGTGATTGTGTTTATATATGTATATAGATATTTTAAGTGTAAATTAAAACAATTTTTTTTCTCTTCATGACGGAATTTATTTGTAATACATAGCAAGTTATAGAAAGTGATACAAGGTAATGAAGAAACATATCAGCTCTGATATGCTATTTCTGTAGCAATTTTAGATGTTCTATTTTTATTACATTTCATGTAACCTTAAAATATTAATCCTGAATCTCAAAACTGTTATCAGATTTATAATCCATCTGCAAATAAGATGTGCTTTTCAATTTTAAAAAGCTTCTAATTGCATGAATTGGAGCAGATTTCTTCATTAAGACTACTAATTATTGCAAAATTATTGCTGAGAGTGAAATTTGGAGCTTCATAAAAGCAAAGCTAACTTTAAAGGAGTTTGTTGGGTGTTCTCCTATAGAACTTTGCCTTGTCCATGGAAAAGGAAGTTGTGTTGCCGAAAGATCCCATGTTTGTAAAGTAACATGAGGGTTCCAATTTTTCTCATGGATTATTTTTTTTCTTTTATCTTACACATATGTTAAGAATGTCCAACAAACTCGCACATTAACCATTCGTCAGTGTAAATAGATTTAATTGCAGAAGTACGGTGGTAATCAGTAGTTTTATAGTGTCCTGAAATTAGGAAGTTGAAAGCACAGCCATAATTCTTGAACATTTTTATCCTTTTACCCACTATCACACAGATAAATTCATTCCTCCCACAATTTCAATTTTTAAAAATTTGCAAACAGATACCTTTTGTGATGAAATCAGTCTCTTATCCAAAGTCTCATAATATTGCTGTCTTTTCCACTTGATGGTATGAGTGACTGATAGGGTTCAAAGCCAGGATGTTGTCATCACTGAAAGCTGTGTAGTTGCATACGGCAATACATGCAACTTAATACAGTGACTCAAAGGAACAAAATTAGCAGGTGAATACGTGCTCACAAGATTAAGTCTTAATCATTTTTAGCCTAAGGGGCCAAAAATCCATTAGAAATTTTGTACTGATACAACTTTCTCTGTGTGTGTTTATTTAAGTCCCATTTTTTCTCTATGAGAATAATTTTACTACACATTCATATCCCTGGAAATGGTGTTTTCTTCTGTAAACATCTTGAACCACAGCTGTGAACTGTCATTAGGAAAAGTCCTAAGGAAAATTGTATATGTTAATCTTTTTATAAACTCTTTCAACCAGAAAACATTTGGTACTATACCTATAAAAATTTTCTTGAACTCAATATGCTGTTACACTATTTCCTATAGGATCATCTTAATTTCTCCTCCTCAGGTTTTGTAGTGCTCTTTCTGCACATTAAGCTTAGATGTCCCTAGTTACCTGACCCTGTATGCCCGTAGATCCACCCATAGAGAAGCAGCTGCATAAACAAACAGTTCCAAGCATAATGGATATAGTAAGTAGCTTTGCCTTATCTGAAGTGTAGCAGCTTCTGATACAATATTTGCCATTCTTTGTTCCTTTTCACCACTTTCCAAAAATTACTTCTGGTGCAGTTGCATGGAATTTTCAATCTAATTTTCTTTTTCCATCAGAGTACTTAACAGGTTCTCAACTAGTAGTGCAGGAGCAATTCAGCTGAACAGTGCTAATTGCAGTCTAAAAGTTAAGAGGATGTGAAAGGACCTGGATGAATGAGGATAGCTGTGTACTCCCAATGAGAAAGCAGCACAGCTCCTGGAATAAACCCTGAGGCTGGCAATGAAAGCCAGCTGGAAGACTGTGTTTGCTGTTTGTATCAGAGAGACTTCTGCTCTCCAGAATACCCATGCTGCTGAGATTATTCAGACTAACAGTCCCAGCAGCCTCAGTGCCCCTATTCCTGTAACCTATTTCTTACTAGTGACTCAATCTGAATAGCAAGAATATGAATAAAGAATGAAAGTGGCAGGAATAAAACCCTGTCCACGTGGAAATGGCTAGTTGCATTCACATTGTTTTCCATGGGTCTAAGGGTACTTGATTTTTATTACTTTTTTTTTTTTTTTTTGTTAGCAGAATATAACATTTAAACCTGAGATAAAAGATATGACTCAATATCACACTATTATGAACATTTTAGGAAGATCCTCTAGCCCTCTGTCTCTGGCAACTATGCACAGGATTGCTTAAAAAGGCTCCTAAATTAAGACACCTTTATGAAGCATAGTTAGGTAGGGTTCTATAATCCTAGATTGCTGGCCATTCACTTGACTGGTTTCATCTACCACTTGATTACCTGGCCTTAAGAATTATGTTTTTCCAGTCTTTTTCACTATGCAAATTTCTTCATTTTTCTTGAAAGAGCAGCTGAGATTTTCATCCAATAGCTTACTCTTTAAAAGTGGTGCTCAAAAATACCAGCAACTTTTAAGAGGCTTGCAACAGCCACAGGTGTAGTCACTAATATGTGTATAGTAAATTTGTAATTTGGTGGAGACATAAAAGATGCTTATTTTGACAACAATGTGGCTCTTGGAAGTAGGGGGTTTTCCACATAATAAAAAGAACCAAGTCAAGAAATCAATACATGATTCATACTAATAAAAATCTATTTAATATAATGATGCTGAATTGGTGTCAGAGCATCACACGCTTATATGATGTGAAATACTAAAGGTGGTAATCTATATTTGCTTGTTTATAAGAAACTCTTTTGCTTGTTTATAATTGTTGTTTGAATAAAGATGTCAGAAGCCAGTGTGCAGCTGTTATTTTATCAAATCATACAAAACTGGCAATGAAACTTATAAAAATGGAGATAATATATTTCAGATTTTGCTTAGCATATGCATATATGTGCTTCCCTACAAAAGAATTGTTTTAAATTCAGACACATTCCAATAAGACTAGAATTCTTTAGTCACTTATGATTACATACTGAGCCTACATATTTTTTCAGCATTCTAGAGATCCAACTCTAAAGAGTTTTTTACTCCTGCACAGAAAAAGGATGCTTCAAAGTAATGAAAAGTGAACAGTAGAAGACTGCATTGGCAGTCATACTAATAGAAATAATTGACACAATGGCATGACTCACCTGATATCTAGCCTGAACAAATTCTGGAAGGACATTAAAAGAAAGGAAATGGGCAAAGACTACAGACAAAATGCTAACCAGAGACATTCATTACAAGACCAAACCATGCAGTATCTAAAAATAAATTAAAAAAAAACCCAACCAGCCAACAACAACAAAAAACCCCAGTACCTTAAAAAATGTGAGAAAGGCCCATATGCCAGCAAAATCTCTTCAGAGCTAGAATATAACATTAAGCTCACATAAGCATGTGTATGCATTTCAGCTGCACTACATAAACAGCTATTTAAAATATACTGCTTTAACTCAATTGTAAAAATCTTGCAAGCACTAAGATATTCTAAAATACATTGTGCTAGGTAAGGGAAGAGCAGCTGACCAGTACTTTTTCCTCATTAGCTTCATAGGACTCAGCATAGACAAGAAAGAATGTGTGTAATTGCAGACTACTTAAATATTCCATACAGATCTATTTTAAGCACTCATATTTCAATCAGTGGTTCAGAAGGAAGCTACAGTATAAACACACTTCATTCAACCAGATTTGCATATTGGTGCCAGTAGTTTGAATCAAACCAATTAGACTAAGAAGTTATCTATAGAAAACATATGGCAGACTGATAAAAAAAACACTTCTATATTTAAAATCTACAGTATTTCATTTGCATAGCAAAAAAGCAGCTGAAGGAGGATGTTATTCTTCAAGAACTAGACCAACTGATACAAAGGAGAACACCTTGGGCAGGATCCTCAACTGGTATAAATCATGCTGGTGAATTGAAATGGAACTGCTAACTCTAAAAGCAAACGTGCTCACAGACACTGAATCAAGCACAGATTTCTTTGTTCTCAGTTCCTTATCCATAAAATGGGGCTATCCCATTTTCTCACCCATTCTTTTTTTCAAGTAGAGCAAAAGCTCTTCAGAAAGGGCATTGTCTATTTGTGTTTAAAAAAATAAAAATAAAAATTGCAAGAAGGACACCATCATGTTTGAGCTACTGCCCTAACATGAATGACAATGGCACCTCAACCCTTTTATCTCTAAGTTTACCCTTTCATGAGAGCCTAAAAGCTTTTCTTAGCTTGTGTTTATCTTCAGCAATAAATCATGTTTTTATTGTATCCCTGCCTCATTGGGGTACAAATAACAAAACAAGACAAATTAAACTGTAAAGCAGTTGCTGAGGAACGAAATAAAAGACAGATAAATGAATTTCAATGGGAAAGACAACACTGCTTCTAAACATCATCTTTTACTGTTGCTGCTTCCCATACTAAAAGGAAAAAAAAATAATCAACCCCTTTGAGCAGTCAGTAATTTAGTTATACAAATATCTGGTCTGAATAACATGCCTAATCTTCTCATCAGTGCCATGTTCAGATGACCAGAGCTGTATGTTGTTTTGGCATTAACTGTATGCTAAGCATTTAAGCCCTCCTTAATAATGCATTCATGGCTCCTAGACTGCTCTTTTTCCTGAATGAAGCACCCGCATGATTTGTTGGGTGACGTCATTTACAAACAATGACATTGCTGTCTGGAATGAATACCAATTAAAGAAAGAATGAATCCACTATCATCTATTTGAAATTCAGGCTTAGCACTATATAAAGTGACAATGTATGCTAATTTCTCCCCTCTCCTACACATTCTTCAGCAAGTAAGTCACATTCTTCAGCAAGTAAGTCAGTTCACTGCAGATAAATTATTCCATAACCACTGAATCTTGAAACACTGCGGGACATGACCATGGTTCAGGACTACATAGCAATTTTTTTTGTTTCATACCTACTTTCCTCCCCTCACCCCAATACATATGTATACATTAAAAAGATTAAGATCCTGCTATCAAAATCATCCACATTTGGACAGCAGTTAGAGTTCAAGGAGAAAACAACATGTTGTCTTTCTCTCATAGGTATTCAGGTAACAAATGCTGCAGCAAGGAACTGCATGTCCAAATCAAATACTTCCCCAGACCACACAGTTTCCTTTATCGTAGAATCTTTATGCTGGGAAAGACCCAGCTATTAACTCAGCACTGCCATGTCTACCGCTAAACCATGTCCCTAAGCACATCTACACCTCTTTTAAATACCTCCAGGGATGGAGACTGAACCACTTCCCTGGGCAGCCTGTTCCAATGATTGACCACTCTTTGGGGAAGAAATTTTTTTGTAAAATCTTCTCTCAACCTTCCCTGGTACAACTTTAGCTTGTTTCCTGTCTGTGACAGATGCACTCAACCCCTTAACCAAACTAGTGGTAGTTTGGTACAGGGTCCAGAGGAGATAAAGGCCTAAGCCATAGCCAGGCCAGGAACTCCTCTAGTTCCAAACTCTTCTCTGAAAACCCACAAAGGAGCATCAGTGACACAGTGGCCATCAGTGTATATGAGCTTGGAACACCAATCGTACATTTAACACATGTATAGCGGGTGGCTTTTCCAAAACTCAATTATCAAAGATCAGAGAAAGTTGTGAGTAGAAGGACTCATGGTGCATACCTTTCCCATTGCCTGGGATTTGACTACAAACCAATCACTTTACTGCACAAATACGACAGCCTAAGTGAACCTTCTTTGACTCTCCCTGCCAAGCAGCGTGTCTGTGTGATGGTGACCTCTGCATATGCTATCACTCTGCATCTTCACAAACACATGACTTAAGGACTTCAAGAGTCAGAACTCCATGCTTAGAGTTATCCCAACTAGTGCTCAATAACAACACATCTTTCGAGCTCAAAAACTCTCCAATATCTAATAGCAAAGACTTAATATTCTTCCATTAAAAAAAAAAATGAAGTGAGACTTTTATTAGTTCAGCTGAGGAATCAAAGAGAAAATGTAATTATATTTAAACATATAAGCAGGCAACAATTCACGTGGAACTACTTTAAATGCATACATAACACAATGAAAGGCACCAGTTTAGTAAATTGTCTGGAATATATACAAAGAACAGCAACAGTTATTGAACTGAAATCTTTCTTTCACAATTTCTCACCACGAAAACAACAGAGAAAGTAAAAAGGAAAGAGAAATCAAAGAAAATTATAATTTCTTTATTACACACTTTGTCAACTATATTTTCTAAAAATCTTATAATCTTCAAAGCAATAACACTTGCTTACTCTGGATGTTAAGTGTATAAATACCTGCAGCATAGGCGAATTTATTTGTGGCTAGTGTTTACAAGGCCATGACTGCCTTTACTCTCTGGAAGAATTCTCTGATGTCAATACAAGTGAGATTGAATGTCACTTATGGCTCAAATTGCTGCTGATGCTACACTGAAAAGATTTACTTCTACATTGTTAAGCTTCGCTTTCAAAGTTTTATTTCTTGACCATTAAAAAGAAAAAAGAAATCAATGCTGTTACTTTGATATATAATGTACAAGATGTTAGGCTACAAAAATTATTCTTTAAAATATTACATTAATGTGGGGAACAAAAAAAACCCCACAGATCACTGAAGCAAGTCTCAAAAGTGATTGACTTGCATAAAAAAAGGCAATGGCTTTAATTTTGGCTTCAAAGATAATAGGTAACAACATTCTGCAAATTTCCACAATTGGCCATAATATGTCTCAATTAGGGCAAAGTATATCATATTGAAGTGCCTCTTTACCTTTCATTTCATGGATTCTTGGATACAGTGCAATGTCACAGTGTATTCTGACACAGAGGTGTTGCCAAGTAACATGCTTTCAGAGAAACTAGAGGAAGCAGTAGCTGACACAGGTCAGTAAGAGCTGTCTGTCAGGATAATGGAGGAAATCGGGAGGACAAGATTCCTAGTGATGTTGAAGGTACAGTTTGAGCACTGCTGTCCTAACGGCTCTGTTTCTTGGAAACACCTTCAGATACCTGTGGTAACTGCTACCTTGAAGTGCTTCTTACACTCTCCCTTTCTTGGAAATTCCCTTCCTATTCTCTCTATTGGAACTCAGCTTTCTGTAGAGCATCTGCTAAACTGCAGAATTGATAACTAAGGACATTAACCTAAGTCATAACTTATTTCAGATACCCTCCTGTTTCATGCTGAAAGTTGTGGCACCTCAAATATATTTGGAAAGGAATATAAAAAAATTCAGAGGGCTTCCCTCAGCTAATCAGAGGATTACCTAAATCACCAACTCCCACAGCTGGTTTCAGATCCACATATGAGGGTAACACTGGTAAGATGGGTACACCCCACCTTCAGGTGTGTCAGTAACATCTCAATCTTGGTTGTGACAGGTTGAACTCATTGATATTCTTCATTAGAACATCTAGCAATAGTTAAGCATTCTTTATAATTGTTTTTTTTTGTTTTGTAGCCCTTTTATTTCTATTTTTTACATAAAAGCCTTGAATCCTACATATTTTCTTTGATTAGCCCATTAATCATCTTTTGTTTTGTTTTGAAAGGCAAGCATATCTAAAAAAATACAAAAGTCCCACTAGGTAGAGTGAATTACTCTACCCAGTGGGACTTAATTTTAATCAGCTAAACCTATACCATCGTTAAGCATCAATAATTCTCTTTGGTTAATAAAACATGTATCTAGGACAAACCTTGACTGCGATTACACAGATTTAGAAATATTTAA
>JANHGB010006744.1:0-30681 GCA_026283785.1 Coracopsis vasa
AGATCCCTAAATTATAAGAGAAGGACCTTTTAAGGAAAACGGTGTACTTGGTTCTTTTTATTCGTCTTGTGCTTTTGATTTCCTTCAAGGGAAGTGTAAGCTTATTTACTTGAAAGGGGAGCTGAGATTCTCACTCCATCACAAAAGCTGCAACCTTAATTAAAACAAGAAGATGCTCACAAGAACATTTGGAGTGCTTCCAATATTAGGACAATCAGTGAACTGTGCTGGCCACCCTGAAGGTGTGAACAGCAATTGTCAGGCAAACACGATGGTGACTTGAGCAGTTTGTGCCTCGACTACTGCTCAGCTCTAATTAGATCTCAGTGCGACCTCACTGGAGAGCAGTAAGGACAGAGGTCAGGCCCCAAAATGCATCCTTACATTCATTAACTGTTAAGCTTCCTCAATGATACAGGAACATGTGTTTTAATCTTTCAACTTGCTGAACCATGTAGTTTTGATTAACAAAATCTTATCCCATTAATTTGAAATCATCACTGCTTGAAGAGATTGGCATGGAATTCACAAATGCAGCAAAAACAGATGAAACTCAATCACTATTCTTTTAACTGGTATCTCCTTTTTCCCAGGGCAGTCCTGGAGGATCTTTTAGAATGACTTGCTGACACTGGTACAAAACAGCTGAGTCTCCTACTACCAAAATCAGCTACTTGGGACAAAAGTCGCACCCTTGGTCTTAGACTTTCAGCTCCTCTATAGATCGCAAAGCATTTTGTACAAAGCAAAATACAGACTAAGCCATTTCTCATATGCTTTCTGCTGTCTTCCTGGTCACTTAAAACAATGCTCCCCCCTTCTCCATGTCAACAGTGCGTCAGTGCAGTCACCACCAGCCACATTCCCAGCTTCCTTTCCCCTCTCAGGTTCTATTTCCTTTACATTAATTTTCCTTTCTGCTGCTTTATTCTTTTTCAGGTTGTTTGAGGGGTTTATTGCTTCCACCCTCCTCCTATGGTCAGCAAAGCTCTTTACATCAAATCAACCAAACTGTGCTAAGAATTCTGTAATAGGTTTGTGTAGTTTCAACTTTACTTGCAGTACTCCAGGTTCATGTTAAATTGGCTATTTCGACAACAGATGTCTAATCTAAAATTGAAGTGGTGGGTGTATGTCAGTATATCCCTATATATATTATATACATATACATGCATATGTGTGTTTAGAGGTCTGCAAAAAGACAGCATGTCCCCTGTCCTTTCTGACCCTATAAACCTCTGGCTTTCTTTTAGAGAGCAAAGATTGCATCAGAGTCAAGAATCACTTATGCGCTATTTTGCAACACATCAGCAAGAGGACAAAAGGTAAATTACCCCACTAAAACCTCTGGTAACAACCATTCCATCATCTCTTGCTTAACATCCAAATAAAGGCATAGCAAAAATACACTCAATAACTAGGCTGGGTTTTGGTTGGGTTTTTTTAACCCACTCTACCAACAACTCACAGCTTTCTGCCCAAAGCTTACTTGTGTTCTTCCTGGGCTTCACAATTCTGATTAACTTCACCCCAGAATGTACAGGCATGTGCTACTGTGCAGTCAGAGGAAACTGGATGGACTACCCACACAAATATGACACGAAAGCCGCAATGTGGGTACTGACAGGCATGAAGATAAGGGTGCAGAAAAAGGTAACCTACAGTAAACTGAGGAGGAGTGAGTCTGGAAGGAAAGTACCAGTATTACAACAGGGATTATTGCTCAAATCAACCCACTGATGAGTTTGTATCAACCCTTCCTCAAAGCAAGGGGATGAAGAAGGGACACAGTGCTGGACAAGTGGACTTCACAGAAGAGGAAAAAGGAGCCACAGAGGAGCAGTATAAAAAAGCACTATAGCAAACGGGTGTAATGGCTTTTAACAAGTGCCTTTTTAAATAAGAATTTCTTTATATTAGTCAAATTTTAGACAAAACACATTTACTAGAGTGAAATCCATGCCAGGCCAGCAGAGTCCAATGTTCCCCATGGGGTGTGACTCACCAACTCTCTGAAGATCTTTACCATCTGAACTAATACAAGCTCTCAATGCCTAGTGCCTAGTCAGTTATTCCCGTGTTGTGACAGGAGAGTGAAACAAAACTATGGAAAAGAAAAACTCAACCAATTTCATTGGAATAAGGGCAGAATAACAGCACTGAATTTTTTAGTGCCATAGGGTAAAGAAGGCTAAAGACTAATTCTGAATTATCAGTGGCATTATCACCACCTGAAGTCTAGCATTATGAAACCCCAAATACCATTATAAAGAGCCCGTTAAATAAATCTCAGTTATCAGCTGAATATAGGTGAGGATAACAGTTGTGCTCCTCTTCACTTGCAGTAAGGTTAAGGTGTGCCAGCACACATGAGAAAGCTTTCTAATAAGCTAAAAAGAAAATAACAGAGGAGGAGGAGACATAGCTTTAAGAAGCTCACGCAAACAGAGCTCTCTTGCGTGCTCTCTCCAAGAGATTTCTAAGCAAGTCAATCCTTCAGCCAGATAAAAGCACACAGTTTACATAACCAATCTTAACATGATAGACGTGTTCCTTGCTCTGAAATCTATCCGACTACAGGACACATATGCTTTCTCTTTTCATTTTAAGCATCTTTTCACACTAGAAATTCATGGATTGAAACTAGAAAGGGCAGGAGAATCATTGCAAAAACACAGGTCAGTTAATAGAACAAAGGAAAAACCTCAAATCATCATTTTATTGGCACAGGGAACAAGATGATGCCCATAAGAAAACTGAAAGAGTAACTCCCTAACATATAGTCCCAGGTAAAGCAATTTATTTCCCTCTACATAAATCTCACTCTATTAAAAAAGAATGGCATTACTTCAAAAAGCATTTCTCAGATGAAAAGAAGAAATCAATGCAAGGTTTTGATTATGTAAAATACAAACCCAACATAATTCCATCCCCATTTCTGCCTGTGACTCACTGCAGAAGCTGCACCATGTGCCTGAGTCACCTGCATGCTACTCGTGCCTCAGAAGGACACATAAATTACGAGTCAGTTATAGCTGAGTTAACAGTAATAGTAGATCACTGTTACCCTGTTCCAACGAGCATTTAAGTATATACATACAGGGTAATTTATGGCAGCTCATGAATATGTCTCTTTTGACAAATGGTCATGACCATTAATTTGAACAGAACACATTTACGTATTGTTCTCAATAATGAGACAGGCAGAGTTCCTATGACACCAGAAGAGGTCACACCACAAAGCCATCACAGAAGGAAGGCAATTGCATCTTTTGGACCAATAGCACAAGTAGTTTCAATATGGGTGATCTTGGTTAGAGGAAGATTTTCTATCTCAGCTGAAGGCAAAAAGCTGCCAGGAGTAGAGATGTGAATATCCAGCTCAATAAGAAAAGGGTGAGAACACTGTAAGCATTACTCATTTTTGCCCACTGTATCTTTTATCTGTGCAATGTACTTAGCCAGTCTGGTAGGAGAAGCATATGAGCACCTGTGTGTCACAGGCCAGCTTGTGCCTGAATTCTAACAACCAAAGAAATATGTCGGCCCAGCAAGAACACTATTCTTCATCTCAAAACATATTCTATGCAGCTTCCAAATACCTGGAAAATCATTAACACAACTGATACATATTCCATAAAAAAGATAGGCCAGATTGCTCAAGACAAATTAGGCAGAATGACAAATGAAAATCCAGTACCAAACTATATATAGGCAGTTTATATATGCTCTTAACAGACTTCCCACTTACCAACATGGGCTTTGAAAATAGTAAGTCTCAATAGCATATTTATTATTAACACCATAATGAGAGGAGAATCTAATTTACAATAGATGAGAATGGGAAAGATGAGGTATTATATTTGGTGACACTTAGGAAAACATGATTTTTCAAATAGAAATAAGAAAATAAAACATATGCGGGTTCACGTGCCTTTATCCTCTTAACTCACGTATTGTACAGCCTCGTATGTTCCAATAAAGCACTGGTTTTTCAGGGACTTTATTTCTTCTGAACGCTTGAAATTGGCAATGCTGCTGGTTTGGCAGCATGCTGGCGAGCATGAAGTGACCTAGACACAAAGGAACACCTATATTTTTCAGTGCTTTCTTCACTCTTAGGAGACTGTTCTTATCTTCACCAGAACAGAGAAGCGGGGATTACCACAGCAAATAGGCCATTGCTCACTCCGTTTTTCTCCCCTGCTGAAATTTATCTTATGGCTTCAAAGAGCCTCACTTCAGAGATTCCACAGCTGAAGGCAAATGTCTGTCCCTCCCCCCTCCTGGTTACTAAAAATGTGCTGACTTCCTCCTCTGCCTACATATGGCTTCCAGCCTTTTTCAGTGAGAAACCCTGTCCCAAAGAGCACACAGCCGTTTGTACATTACTCTACCCTAAGAGAGTAGTAGACAGGGAGCTGTTTATTCCTCCTCCCTCCCATATAATCACAGATGCTATTCTTAACTGTCACTCTCACTTTGTATTGTTCACATTGTGTGGGACGAGGCTGGTTCTTTTCTTAAAGCCATGCTCACTACAAAACAAAATGCCACCATAATTTCTTCTTTGCCAATTGCAAGTGTATTTTCAGATACCAACTGGCTTTAAAAGTAGAATACTAAATGAGTATTTAGATATCATTTATCAATCCACTCTGGTTATGGGGGTCTCCTTGGTTTTAAACAAGTCCTTTTGCTTGGGATTCAATGCTTATGGCCACGGCTAAATTTGACAGGTTTAATTGGAACAAAGCCAGTCCAGGTGGCAGCAAGAAATCCTGCAGAAAGGAAAGCTCAAACGAATTAAACATACAGAGCAAAGTGTGGGTTGAATGACCGAGTGCATTTAACTGGAAGGGGAGCTAAAGGGACACTGATGAAAGGAGATCAAGACAGTGCCAATACATTTGGAACATTAACATCAGAGACTGCCAGCAATCCTGTGAAACCCGGTGACTCACACCTCTTTCTCTCCGCTCACCGTGACGCGCCTCAAACCTTATTCACTTCTATTACCATCTCTACAATTTTACATTCCTTTGACTCTCACAATGAATACGGTACAAGTTGATTAAGAAACCTGATGAAAGCAAGGACATACTGAAAGGTCTGCTGCAATGAGACACACCAGGTACTTTCATAACAGCACTAAAACCTAAGAGGACTTTCTCACAGTATTTTGCTGCTCTGTTTGAAATCAGTGAATTTATTCCACCTTAAGAAAGAATAAGTGGTTTTCTTCCCTCTGTGAACATAAAGGGATCCAAGCATGTTACACTCATTTCCTTTCTTTTACAGCCACACAACCTTAATAAGGCTGACATTTCTCATACGGAATTACAAGAAAATAAACCCCTACCCTTTAGAAAACTACACTTAATGGCAAGTCATCTTTAAAACATCTTAAACTGCTCTTTCCAGCCTGAATTTTCTAATCTGAAGAATTAATTCATGTATCACAAAAAGATGTTTCAAATGGCTGCAAGACCAACATACAGAAAAAGTTTGTTAAATCATGGCCTTTGGTTTCCAGACAGGATCTGTGTTTGTATTTCTAATAGCTGCCAGTTTTCAACTTACTCATTAGCAAGAGAGCAGACCTGTCACAAAGAGTAGCTGATGTCCGAGTGACACATGTGCACACATGTTACATGGCACACAGTATTGGTCCTACATTCTAATTTAACAGCATTGCAGCTCTCCTCTGTGGGTGCTTTTGTGGCTCTTTAGAAGGGGTGATTAAAACATAGAGGACTTGAGTTTATCAAAAAGGTGATTTGAAGTTCACACCCTGTAATTATCAATCACACTAATAACAACAATACTAAAAAGCCGCACACAGATCCAGGTTCCATTTCTACCAGTAACTCTGCAACAAAAGGATCCGTATTAAAAATAACAGAAGAATTCAACTGCTGATGTCATAAACTAACATCTGCAGAAATATTTTCTCTTCAATTTAGCAGCACCTGCAATAACTGGTGATAACAAATGATGGATTATTCCATATTGTCACATAATTGCATTGCAAACAGGAATTCTGTGCCTGCATCCTTCACCTCCCCTTCCTTTCCCTGTAGTGATCCAGTAGGACGTTTTCCTGAGACTTTGGAAAAGAAAGGATAGTACTTAGTTTCCAGGGATAAGATTTTCCAAAATGCTGTTTTGTTGCTTTTTGCATTCCTGATGAAATATTTTGCAGTAACACTAATTCCCTGTTGGGGTGAGTGGTAGCGAGCTCTGTGAATCTGTAATCACCCAGAGAGCTAACAAATAATTACATCTGGAGACAGACTGCAATTTAAACATCTCTCATTTAGAGAAACGTTGCCCTTTCTTCACAAGCAATGTTCCACCAGCGTAAAATAATGCCAACTTTTTAAAAAGCAGCATGGAAAAAAGGTAGGGAAACATCTGCTGTGTACAGCTCAAAAGGAAAAGCCATGCTTCTTCCATACCCCCAAATCTAGTGCTTGCCAGCACATGTGCGCATTAAAAACCATACAATCCTCACCGACTCTACGGAAATGACTGGCTATTTTCTATTACCTGTTTCTCAGAATACATGAACATCTTTCATCTAAAGAGCAAAATCATGCTGCTTTCTTCTACTTTCAGAGGCTGTGCAAGAGCCTACTTAGTTCAGTAGTCAGCCTAAATACACAGATTCTAGAAATACATGTTTTTTTCAAGCAGGATGAATTCACTCTACACACACCCTGAGCCTGTTGGAAGCCGTCCAGCCACAGTTACACACGTTGACAAGACCAACTCAGGTCCCTTTTTTATATACACTTACACAGCCTGCTTACACACACACACTTGGTATGGAGATGCAAACAAAGGTGCAAAGTATGTTATTCCACTTTGCCTTCTCCAAAAGTTCCCACGTGGTACAGATAGGGACATCTACTGTCAGTTAGCTGTGCACAGATTGACTCATGAGTGACTAGGAAATTAAATCCTCCCTGAAGAAATAGTCAGAGCTGCATGTTCTGTAAATATAAAAGAGGAGCACAAGTAAAAAACACATAAATAAAACACATTCAGTCACACATCATGAATTTATATGCAAAATATTCCCCTATACTTGTCATCAAAAGACACTCCGAGCTGAACTGGATATGAAGTGTGTGTTGACTTTATTGCCTGACTCACTCAGGCTTGTTTTCTAACAGATGGGAAGTGCTGAGCTCCGACCACGGGTTCCCCCTCCAGCAGCAGCTCACTGAAGCACGGACTTTCCTGGTGCCCAGCTGACTCAGATGCTGCCACCTGACTCATTTGGCCCAAATGCCACATAGACAACTAAGATGTTATAATACTTCTTCTGCAAATAATTTATGTCTGAAACACAGAATCACAGAGTCCTAGAATGGTTTGTGTTGGAAGGGACCTTAAAGCTCATCCAGTTCCAACCCCTGCCATTGGTAGGGACACCTTTCACTAGACCAGGTTGCTCCAAGCTACATCCAACCTGGACTTGAACACTGCCAGGGATGGGGCAGTCACAGCTTCTTTGGTCAATCTGTGCCAGTGCCTCAGCACCCTCACAGGAAAGATCTTCTTCCTTATACCTAACCTGAACTTCCCCTGTTTCAGTTTAAACTCCTCATCCCTTGTCCTGTCGCTGCAGTCCCTGATGAAGAGTCCCTCTTCAGCATCCTTGTAGCCCCCTTCAGACACTGGAAGCTGCTCTAAGGTCTCCACACAGCTTCTCTTCTCCAGGCTCAACAGCCCCACTGCTCTCAGCCTGTCAAGAACCACAAGAATCTATCATCTACATTCAAACATACTTCTGAAAATTACTAACCAACCAAAGCAGCTGCATTTCTACATTTCTGCATTCTCACAACTGTCAGAGTTTAACCACATATAACTAGTGATGCCAAGGCCTGTGGCCATTCATCCAAGCAGAACAAGGCACAAGCCCATGCTGGCTACAAGCCAGGTAAGCAGAACAGTAACACAACAAAGAGCAATTGCGTCCACTCTCTCCTTCATAACACCCTTGCCCTAAGAAGAGCTGCTGAGGAGAACCCAAATGCCTCCCCTGCTGCAGAGCATCATTTTGGCACCATGCATCACTGCCATAACATTACCACAGCCACTCTTTTTGTCATGTATACCTGAAAAACTATTTACATGAGTTCTTGGTGCATAGTGTCATGGACATTGAGCCTGGCTGGTGCAAGAAATGGAGGTGAAGGACTGCAGCAACCAGGGGTGTGTGTCAAGCACATGGACCTCAGCTAGGAGAGAGAGGGACCAAGACACCTCTACTGTCATGATTCCACTCCTCACTGGAAGGCTGAGGACATGTGGTCAGTGACAGAAGCAGATTATCCCTTCACTGAACAGGACATGACGATGAACACAATACTGAGTACTATGCAAAACACAGTATAAGCTATCAATCACTGAAAGCTTCTTACATGCACTTCCCCCTGCGCAACATATATTTAGTAAAGAGCTGCAGTGTTTTTCTCTCCTCCCTGAAGCTTCAGTCCTATAGCACAATATCCACTGTCATCTTGCCTCAAGTTCCAAGATTGAGGCACTTTGGCATAAAAGTGCCTAAAAATAAAGCAAGTACTTCCATGAGCAGCAGCACTTGGCAGCAGAGAAAAATCAGGCTTCGTATTTAAATTATGCTTAGTAGAGCAGAATCAAATCTTCCTACCTGCTGAGTACCAACCTTGCTTACCTCACTCCTGTCTTCCTCACATCAGCAATGACAACGGCGTTATTTGGGCACAAGAAGTACTGGGGAATTTCATTATTGTCAAATCATAAGTATTGTCCAATTATAAATATCTTAAAATCCTATTGTAAAATCAGAAATACTGTAAAATACTGAACAGTCAATAACACCAAACTCAACACAACAAATGAGAAATCCTAAAAGGCAAATTAAACCAAAATAATAAAATCGATATCCAGGGACTAATTAAAAATCCACTTGGGAAAAGACAAGCCTATGGATTATAACTGCTAAAATTCTCCTCCTACAGTTGTGCTGGATGCGGTGTTCACTGTGTTGGACAGAATATCCAGCATTAACCTTGATGCTTCTGGACATGTTGAGGGTCCTTCACACAGACTTCCACCTGCCTGGAATCATGCTGCGAGCTCTTCCCAGCACCTGTTCACCTGCCCATAAAACACCATGTGCCCACTGGCAGCTACCACTACTAAATGTAAGGAAAGCTCTTAAAAGACATCAAAGCGGCACTACTGAATGATATCCACCATAAATAATGGGAACTCTCTTATGCATGTGCTCACACTGACTGAAGTTGGAAGACATTATATTCATCTTTAAAATGAATACATACAATCCACTATTATTAATAATAAATACCCATAAAGCTCATCTGATTTATAGAATTGAAACTCCTGCATCAAAAAATACAAAGCAATTAACACAAAATATGATACATTTTATATCACGTCCTGCCACTGGATCTTCAGACTAATATAAATTCCAGTTTTTAAAGTGATCATTTCCCAGCGTCAGTGGTTGCATCTGGCACCTAACGTGTGATAACAGCTACACTGCACTTGATATCCTGACAAATACCTGGGAAAAAAAGAAAAATTACTAGTCATGTGCTCCTCTCTGATAAAGAGAAAATAAATCAAAACATGAGACAGAATGTATATTTACACTGGTGAGTCTCATACACAGTTTTTACTGAAAGAGTTAGTTCAGCTTCCCATAAAAGCAAGACTTACGTGATCTCAGAATCACAGAATGGTTTGGGTTGGAAAGGACCTCAAGATCATCCAGTTCCAACCCCCTGCCATGCGTAGGGATGCCTCACACTAATCCATGTCACCCAAGGCTCTGTCCAACCCGGCTCTGAACACCGCCAGGGACAGGGCATTTACCACTTCTTTGGGCAACCTATGCCGGGGCCTCACCACCCTCACAGGGAAGAACTTCCTTATATCCAACCTGATATAAGGAAGGATACTTTTTTATATATATATATATATATATGTATTTTTATATATATATATTTTTTATATATATATATATACTGCACCCCTGGTAATTTTTAAACCTTCTGGGCAATTCCAATCAAATCTGAGGGAGAGACAGTATCTTACAATCCAGTGGCCTTGTGAAAATTAAAAAAGCAGTAGAAAAATACTAAAACCAGCATCTCTTCAAAGAGATATAGCTTAGAAACACATTGATAATTCCTGCCAGTCGTTATGCATGATTTTGGATACTATTTTAAATCCTTCAGTTCTTCTATGTTTATCTTGAAATTATTCACTACAAAAGTACTAAGAGATCTCTTCATAAGGAAGGATATTGTGCTGGGACAGGGAAATTCCCAGCTGGCTCTTCACTTCTTACTGAGCAACAATCAAGAGTATCAGAAAGGGACAGTCAAACAAATAGATCTTTGGAGTGCTGTGAATCTGAATTTGCTCCACTATTTCCTTGCAAGCATCTCTGTCCACATATGGTACATCCTAAAACCCTGCTGCCAGTTCCATGCTGCGCCATTCCCACCTTCCATCCAAGGGCTCAGCTGAGTGCACCTGCTGCCCTGCATTCCCGTTGCCCTCGACACCATTACACCCCTCAATATCACATGTTATGTTGGTCCGTGGAGAAAAGAAACATTTACCAGTTTACCAAGTAGTTTAGGCAGGACACTGCAGGACAGCAATAGCCAGAGAAATAAGCAATGCCGACTGCTGTGAGAGAAGGCTGCGTGTGTGGCGGATCCCTCTGGAAGGCCGTTCTCCACCTCCCTAGAATGATTTCTGAAGTCTCCATTCACTTAGATATTTCACACATAGAGGCAGCAATAAAGCTTCAATGAATGTCATGGAAGTTGGCTTTCTGTAGTCACCTTCCACAGACTCCTTTAAAATAACCCACAGGCTAAGCAGCCAGAGACAGCAACTCTTAAAGTACTTCCCTGCTACCAACATTGGAACTTTTGCTCTCTTCTTTCTGACATGTAAATTACTTTGCTCTCATAGACTACATTTCAGCTGATATCTCATGTAGTCCCCTTGACACCCAAATGTCTTGTAACCAGGCTCCCTTTTCATCTATTTGACTATACTAGAGACAGGACTCCACGATCTCACTCACCTCTGCGCACATGCATCAAAAATGACAACTACCGAAGGCCTTGCAGAAATTTTAGTACCATCTGCCTCTCCCCTGAAGATTTCACACCTCAGTTCTCCAGTCGTGACAAATTCCCCAGTGCTTTTCCATTGACTGATAAATCCCAGCTGCTTATTGCCTGGAGTCTGAAGAGAGGACAATGTCCTGCAGCATCATCACCTCTCAATGATCCTTACAGGTCCCTTCCAGCCTGTGATAGCCTATGACTCTCTTTGTCAACTTCAGACTGCCAAAATGAAATCACAGTATAGATCTGGAAAAACCCTTCATTAGACTATGCATCACAATCAGATATGTGAGCATATGCACCCCAAGAACAGAACAGAGTTTCAGAAATGCCAAATAGCAGTTCTACAGAAGAAAAATCAATACTGGTCACATGCAAATAATAAATGAATTCCAGAATGCTGAGTAACCTGTCAGTATTGGTAGGAATGCTCAATACACACGTGTCAGAAAGAAAAACAAAGTTAGCATAAAAAGGTATAAATATATATGTTTTATCTCAAAAACATTCAAGCAATGATCTCTCCTTTCATTTCCTACAAGTATTCTCATATAAAAAATAAAAATCACGAAGTCTTTCAAGCAAGATTTCTTGTTCTTCATTAAATGGAAGCTCTGCTTAATGGAAGAAAAGCTATTGCTTTATCTAAGTTCAATATCTTCCCTCCTTCTGGAAATGCATTAAAAAGCAGAAAACAAGTGTATGAATGTTTGAATTTTGACAGAAAATTTTCCATCAGCATAATACTATACAGAATCCATAAAAAGCTCAGAGAAATAAGAACACCAGTAGGACTGACAGTGTTTCACATTTTACACCGTCCTTTCAAATAAAATGAGAAAACTGTCACAGCAAATATGGACCATATAAATTAGGCTGTAGGAGTAAGAACACTACTCAGGATTAGGCTTCCTTCTGACACGCTGCAGTGCCAAAGCCAGCTGACGGCAGGGAAGCATCAGAGCAGGATGGCATACACAGAAGATGCTGGTACAGACTCCCTGCGCATAGCAAAGGGCAAACCACCTCCTGTTAAAAACAATCACTGTTCCAAAGGGCTTGGCACATAAGGCAGGAGCAGTAGGTGAAAGGTGAGTATTCTCTATATATTTAGCAATAAAAATTATGTTCATGAGCACTATAGAAGTCTCACGCCTGTATCTACTGCACTGGCTGGAGATACTTGACAGAGGTAGGAGAGTAGCATTGCTTACTGCAGAACCAGGGTTAATAAAAGGTAAACTGAAATAAGTATATAAAATAATGATTGATTTAAATAACAGATAGATCAAGAATCTTTCTTCTTCCAAGCTTTTGTCCACAACAAAAGAACAACGGTTTCTTTTTTAACCCCACATTAACCCAAATTAATCAATCCAAATTGCATTTGGAAGGAAGAAATCTGTCTGAATCTGTAAAACATGATTAAAGAGCAGCTCTCATTACCACAGAAAGTGCCAAGATTTTAACAAAATCAAAAAGAGATTAACCATTCCTATTAAAAACACCCAAAGCTTCTATAATTTACAGTAAGCCACAGTGGAAGAAATATTCCATCTGTAAATTCAGGACTGTAGTCAGCCATGCAAGGAGAATATATATTCTAGCTTATACAGAAAGGAACAGCATGTTTTACCCCTTTATCTTCTGCATACACGTTTCTGACAGGTTTTTTCCTACAGTATTTGGTGTTGCTTTGATTGAAATTATTGGCCTAAATAACTAGTATGATCTAGCAGGGAAAGAGATAGGTAAGTTTCTTAGTGCTAACAGCAGCATTATGTCAAATAACAGAAATACAAGCAGATACCAGACAACTACATACATGTTGTTGACTTGATTCATTTATATCATGGCTTGTAAAAATTATATATGTAGCCACTCTGTTAAAATTCAAACCACTGCGTAGCTCCCCATGCCAGGGAAAGCAGCTGCTCATGCAATCCGACCAAGCAGCACGCAACAAACTAGACTACCCATCTCACCTGCCAACCAGGAGCTGTCCTGAGGACCTGACTGCTCCACTTATTTCACAATTCCCTATTCCAGATTTTTGTTTCTAAGCAAAAATAAGCCAGTACAGAAAACAACTTCTCCTCCCCTCCACTGTTCAATTCCTGTAAGTCAGAAATGCTCTCTCCACCTGCCTACTTCCTCAGCAACTACATTCATTCTTTTCTTTTGCCTTCAGTTTTCCAGCTCACGATCATATGCCCTTCTCAGAAGGTCACCAGCAGTTAGTAACAACTCAAGGGTAACAGAGGAAGATGGAAAGGCACAAGAAAGGAGTAACTAAGGCTCCATAACAGGAAACTATGAATTAGGTCACAAATGCAGAGATGAGATTTTAATACTTTCCACACTTCGGTAAGGTTTGAACCAGTTCTGACTGTGGTATCACAGAGGCATTACTAGAATTTGAACCCACAGACCAGAAAATTCTGCCAAAGGGGTAGAAACATCTTTTCCCTTTGTCAACATCCTGGATATAAAGAAAAATGCTTGTTCTTGGATAGTTATTTACACACATGTCTATACAGATAATATTAAGGCCTCTAGTAACATCTCTTGATTATAATTGTTAAGCCACCAGGTATTTCTTTTATTTCATAAATCCTGATTATGCAAGAGAAAGGAAGGGTGGGTTGTGGTACAGAGAGAAAGAACTTCTCAGAAAAATCTGCTAATGTTAGAAGATCTATTATAGCTTCAAGACTTCATCAGGAAAAAAGGAAGTTGTGGGATTATGCCACAGAGCCTGATGTATACACACATCTTCGAGAATCACATTAGTGTGGGAAAAAACATTGTCTCAGAGATGGGTATAAACTGCTCAATCTCAGCTGCTTGCACACACATCAGGATACTTCTCTTCCACAGTATGCAGATGCAATAGCATTTTTATATATTAAATGAATACTTGAAAGTTTAAAAATCTGTAATTTTACTTGTTCTAATTTTCTATTTATGAAACAATATTTGGAGGGAATATTAATCTTCTGATGTAAAGAAATAGAATATCCTCTCTCATCCTTCTTTCCCACCCCCCTCCTCTTGGATATTATTGATTGCACACGAGGACTTCTTGTCAATCAATAGCTTTTTCATGGCTTTGTGTTGCTATTTTGTCTTTTTGAAGTTTAATATTGTTCATGCTGAACCCAAGGGCAGAGTATTCAGTGACTAAGCAAAAATACAAAACCAATATTGAAGCAATTTCTTAGAATAGAAAGAGTAAGCAATTGCTTTGATTTCCGAAACAACCATCCCCTCCAACACAACCCTTGGTTACTTTATGCAGTCCTGTCCTGCAGTGCTCACAGGGTCTGTTGGAAAGCTGGCATATGGATATCCATTCACATAGAAGTCTTAAAACACAACCCCAAGTCCACAGCACTGTGTTTCTCAAGTACTTTTTGCAAATCCAATCCCGATCAGGACACTGCTCCAGTTGGTAAGACTCTAATGATGCTTTGCAGCAATCAGCACAGGCACAAGTCCCCAAATTCAAAAGCCATCAGCAAGCTGGCTCATTTGTAACAGAATATTCTGAATAGAGCTGAACACTGGCTGTGCCTCGGTGTTTGTTTGTTAACACTTCAACTCCAGTTTTAGAGCTAACAAAAAGAAATTATTAACCCAACCTGTAAAATCTGCTGGGTTATTATTGCCAAAATCAAGCAGTCGTTTTCTATCCCTGGAAGCATGTTTGCTATTGGGAAAAAAAACCTCTGGAAGGAAACTGAACAATATTCCGTACAAAATCTATTGAGGAAAAAAGAGAAATGTCTATTTGCCAACAAATTTGCCTGATTTAAGAGACAGATTTAAGAGCTGTCACATACAAACAATACCTTTTTTAAAAGAAGGATGTGACCATTAACAGCCATGGAAATAATATAAAAGAAAATCATACTTGGGGGGTGAGCCTCCACAGTACACATGACTTCAAGAGCCCCAAATGACAACTGAAAGCAGCAGATCATTTCCAGCTCCAAACCTAACTGCTAAAACAATATCTTCTACAATACCTTAGCCCGCACTTGAGAGCTCCCTTCCTATTCTGTCCCCCACAGCACACCTTGCCTCTTACAAACAGATTGCTTTTGTAGTTATTTGTAACTTTCACTGTTAGTCAAATCAAATTTTTCAATACCACCACACTGATCCAGGTCACGTAAAGCCACTGGAATGTGATGTTTAGCTTACTGGAGGAAAAACAAGTCAAACAGCACTAAATGAGCCTAATAAGCACTGCCCTTTAGTCTGAAAATAGCATGTATTATTTTACACAAAATCATGTTGATCATATAGTTAAGTGGAATACATTACTTTCAGAGGAGATGACAGACACAGGCACTAACATCCCAGTACTTAGGAACTCTTCACTGCCTTTATTGCTGACAAATTTTAGGATCTGAAAATGTCTGCAACGTAGAGCCACTAATGGCTAATAAAGATTTTATTATGCATGAGGAATAGAGAATTTCTTCAGATATTAAGCTAGGACTTCAAGAAATGGATAGTTTTTCAGTGTACAGACATAACAGATGGGATTTGCCCTACTGATGAGATTACTGCATCATCTGACACAATATCCTGCTGGAAGAATTCTGAAGGGCACACAACATTTGCTGTTCATATCTGCAAGTTTCTATTAAAACCAATGACGACAACAAACTTTCAGCAGGTACCTCTGACACTACCAGACCTCAATAAGTGAGCACAACTGTCAATCTGTTGTGCTCTATTAAATTATGCCACAGATTAATGCAATCCTGCATCACACCTTTAGGGGGTTTCACCTTAGGTGACACCAGGAAGACATCACGCACTAAGCAGCTCCTGCTAGGTGCTATGAGCTCTGTAAGGAACCACTCCAAAATACCAGTATTCAAAAAGACCCTACTACAAGCAGAGTACAGATACACATATTTCACAGAAAAAGATCCTGAAAACCCAGGAGGTGAGTTAAGGTAAAGAAGAAAGGAATGGAAGTACTCACATTTTTTACAGTTTGAACTCCGAAAACCAACTGAAAAATGTCCTGGAACTTGTATGTGCCTTTCTCAAGAACAAAAACTACAGCAAACGTGAACTATCCCTGCAGTCACGGTTTTGCTTGCTCGTCTGCAAAAGCATTTGCTTCTAATGGGTTTTAATTGAGAAACGAACTAAAAATTAATCCTGAAGGAGCAAATAAGCAGTCAGATACCTCAAGTCCTTCTAAGTCCTTTTCAGTCCATTTTGCTGTGACTATTACTATGATTATCCTCAGATGTCAAGACAGCATTTGATAACAAAGATTTCATATTAATTAGATGTGAACTGCAAATTGACAAGCAAAATGAATCTAAAAGATTGTTACTCATACTGCATGTATCTTTGCTTTAGTATGTTCAATGCACAACTCGGCTCCTAAAAGAATTTTCCATTTCCTCAAGAACCAGAATCATTGCATTAATTTAGAAGTTTATTTTTACTTTCTATGATTATCATCCTCCTGTGGAAAACATAATTAAAATGGAAGGACAACTCAAATGTGTTGGTCTTTCTTTCAAACTATGTACTTGGAAAAAGCCCCTACGTGAACCTTAACCTCCTATCTATGAAATGAATCCTATGTGACGGGTTAGGCTGCAGGACAGTGACCTGGAGTTGACTACAGATGTAACCTTCCAACACAAGACTTTCCCAGGATCTGTGGGACTGCAGTTGTTAGCTCATCTTAGAAACACACCCCAAGAACTGATGCTCCCAAGTGCTGACCTCACCTATGAGACTTGCGCACTGATTTTTGCCTCGTAACACCCTACACTAATCTCTGGAGGCTTTAACTGTCTCACTGGTTTAGACCCTCGTTTTGTAGACATCTACGAAAGAAGAGGCAGTTAGAACAGAGGGATGGGGTGGTTTGTTGTTTGCTTTTTAGTGTCTTCTTTACCCAAGAGTTTTATAAGTTCATGTTCAGGCAAACAGAAGTCCTTATATCAATATGATGGAAATAACAAAGGAAATGTTATTAAAACCTTTTGACTCCCAAGAAGAGTGTATTTCTCTGAAACAGTTACCCACAGTTCTCTTGGATAAAGACAAAAACATCCAAGTGTGCATGATGGAGCTGTATCCAATAATGGTTCATCCTCCACTGTGGTTGGCATCACAGAAAGAATTCTGTCAAGATTTTTTCCTTGCAAATTTGATGCATTCGTCACTGAGACATCTGTTTCTCTTCTAATTCTTCCATATATGATTGAAGTGTGCACTGCTATTACACAATACTAACACATCAAACGTGCTGTTCTCACCTCCCACTGTGACCTCCTCTGCTGCTCTACTTCTACAGGTCAAGTCCTTTCCTGCTCCAACCCAGCCTATCAGATTCTGTCTCAGTCTGATCTGCCTATGAACTAACATGGACACATGCTTGAACATCCCTATTTTCCCACGGAACAGAGTCTTCTGCCTAATGTAAGGTATTGGCTTAGGAAAACAGACTAGGAACTGACTTCCGATGTGGCAAGAAAACTAACGGTTGATGCAGTCTTCTGATGTTAGTATTCAAAATAACATCACACTGCATTGAGTACTACTTCCTTTACATACCTGACATAATTGCTATAGAAATTACGTGTATTTTATATATTTATAACCACTTACACAACTATACATTATAGGTTTATGTACTTGTGCATATTTAATGCATGTAAATATAGCATTTACAATGGCTGCCACTTTAAAGATCACTAAGTCATTGACATACACATGGAGTTTCTTGCCAGGGAACAGGTTCTTTTCTCTGTCACTTGCAGGACTGTTACTTGTTCAGTTCATTGGTTTCCTGCAAACTGGGTAAGAGTTGGTTACTGGGCAAGTCTAAGAAGATTCTAATAATACCATACCACAGGAAGGTGAAAATCTGCATTACCCTAACGACATGTATACTTTAATGTGGCCGAAATTGCTCATAGGGAACACTTCCATACCAGTTGTATTTTCAACCTATCCTGAGCTTCACCAGTGCTTTCCTTTGATAAAAAGCACATTCCAGAAAGCTGGCGAGCTGACTCATATGCTCTACTTAAATCTAAACTGAACGTTTCTCCTTTGAAGTTTGCTGACTCAAGACTTTCTAAAATCCACAGATTACCATGCACATTAATAAAAGATTTGATATGACTGCAAAGCTTGATTTTTATATAGGACTCTGCTTCTAAAAATGCAGTAGAAGAATTGGAAATGATTTTCTGTTATTAAGATAGCTGTCAGATTGTGAGTATTTAAGAACAGTGGAAACAAATGAAGGACAGCACATCAGAAACTCAGGTTTGCAAATATAGGTATAGCATTGTTAAAGGTATAAAAACAAATCCCACCACTGCATCTCTATAATATAGCTTCACTTCAGCTACAGAAGACATGATGCATTTTCCTCTTATTTCTGCCTTTTAAAAAACAGGCATATACTCGCTGGAGGCAAAATGTTCCAATACAAGCGACTCAACTCTCCATACCTGCAATGGGCAGGATTTTGAATAAGGAAAGTTGAGGCATGAAAAAACCCAACAGCCTTCACAAAACTGATCAGCACAGCAACCTGTATTTGAGCTACACTTAGAAATAAGTAACATAAGCGCCCAACACTTGGCTGTAGCAATCTGAATAATTGCCATATGCTGTGTGTGGAAAATATATGCAAATATATCATGTGCAGCATAAGTAGATCCTGCCATAAACCTGTCTGGGGTGGTTTTTCTTTTGCCTTTCATGGACACACCAGTAAAGCCCATGGTTAACATTCACCAAATTACAGACGTATCTTCAATGCCACCAGATTTAATTAGCATTAGGAGACAATTTTATTTATGTTTCTGAGGTTCTTTTCTGTGCTTGAGGAACTCAAAGACACCAATTACTAGAAACTGGAACACTTCTCACTAAATGGCATTGTTGCACAGGGGCCAGGTGCCCAAGCCTCCCTCCCTGTGTTTTAAAGGCTTTGGTAATGTAGAACCTGAGCTGTCACACAGAGGGTAGAAAACTGTCTTACAAGTGCCCCTGATGACAACACATGGAAATTTCAGGTGACCCAATTACACGTTCTCAGTTGAAATAAGCAAATACTTCTATTGAGTGAGTCTGTATTAGCACAATTCTGCTCCAAGCGAAACCAGAGGTTGTAGAAAACCCACTATCAAATTATCAGACTAAAGGTACCTGCAGCACTCAATTGCTCATTACTGAAACCAGCTTTCCAGCCCATGGAATAAATTGTGCTGCACTCCAGGAAAGACATTTACTAAATGACATTTAGAAGGTGTTAAGAATGTAAACAAAATAATTGCCTTCCTACATCCCATCTCATTATAACCAGAGAATTGGGGAAATTCATCCTGAACAAAGTAAAAAAACCCCAACAAACTAAATGATCCAAAACCCTAAACAGAAAAGCCCTGATTTTTAATCTCATCCTCTGACTTGAGTTACAATGTAATCACCCTTCAGAAAAGCAAACAGCAGAGTACAACAGAGAAAGCATTTATTCACTATTATCAGATTACCAAGTATAATAAACCCCACATTCCTAAGCAGACACTCCTCTCTCTCTCACGATTTACCCAGCCTGGTGCCCACAATCCAGACTTACTTTGTTCACGCTGTCACTTGCATTTATTGAAGAGGATCCTGCTTCAGGGATGGATGTTGCCCTGTACTGCAGAACTGTTCCTGAGCTTCATCAACACTCAAATCTTTTTCTGCCAAAGGAAGTCCTAATGTCACTGAGACAACTAGGTAACTTAAAACCTTTCCTTCAGGGTAATTTCCAGTATATTCCAAGTCTCATGATCCCCACTCACAGCTATATGGAATAGGCAGACTGTAATGAGAATTTACTAAAACTTGGAAGTAATAGCCCATCTTTTAGACAGGGCAGAATTGTATCCCCTCTAAATAACTACTGCAATTTTATCAGTTCATAAACATGTGCAAAAACTTCCTATGTGATCCCAAAAAATGAAGTAAATTTGTCCTTAACAAAACATAAAGGAAGTTCCAGTCTCTACTTCACCCATGAAGTCATTCAGCACTTTGCTGGGGTTTTTCTGCCTCTAGCCCTTCCCCAGAGATATCAGCTCAGCCAAATCACTGTCAGATGTCAGTTGCCATGCTGAAGAGCCAAGGATGGGAAACCTACATTGGCCCTATGCTCAATACCTCTCTCAGCTTTGCATTTTGTTAGTTGAGCTTCTTTCCTCATCTCTATGCAAACATACTTTCTCTTTTCTACCATTAATTTTTACTAGACCACACCATGTGTATTAACAGAAGATCAAGGAATCCTCAAAAAACCACATCTCAGGACATACTAGTAAGAAGGTTCACTACTATTTTGACAACTGTTAACTTGTTTTGTTGTTCTTACAGAACCCTGGAATAACTTATTTGAAAGCAGAAGGGAGAAAAGGAAGGTGTGGAGTTGCTGGAGCAAGTCCAACAAAGGGCCATGAAGATGACTAAGAGACAAGAGGAGACTCAAAGAGCTGTGACTCTTCAGCCTGGAAAAGAGAAGGCTCAGGGGGAGTCTGATCAATGTATGTAAATACCTGACAGGAGGGAGTAAAGAAGATGGAGCCAGACTCTTCTCAGTGCTGACCAGTAAAAGCACAAACAAATATAAGAAGTTTCATTTAAGCATGTGATGCTGTTTTGTACATATTGGAATGACTATTTGGCTAGTAATAAGTTAAAATAGTCTTTATCATCTCTGTCTACTGATATGACAATGCATTTTGAAATCAAAGTTCAGCTCCGAAGGGAAAGGACCATATTTATTCGGTACCTTTACAGCATCTAGCACATGCCATGTGTTTCTGGTTCAAAAAATCAAGCTCTTTCATGTCACAACGGAGAAGCCCACTGAGGACAACCATCATGAAGATTTCTCTCAAAAGACCTCAGAGCAGCACGGAGTCTGACAGCAAATCAAGTGCCTGAGTAGAAGCAGACTCCCTCCTAGCGTGTCAAACAGAGTTTTAACTTTCCTGTCAGTATCACACCATTCTGACACTTTAGGTATTATTGTAATAATTTCTCATTAATTAAACCAAGTAACTTATGCAGATACAGCATAGCTGAAAATACAATAACTGTATGCTGGAACCAATTCTTATTAATGATTTTGTGCAAATAATCTTATAAAGGCTCTTCCTCTATTTAAAGAGAGGGTATTTTCAATACCAGTTCTTTACATTTCTTCTTTTAAATACAGTTATCTCAGGAAATAAACTGCCGAGAGCATAGCTCATGTTCTTCTTGCCATGAACTTCAATTAGGGAAAGTGGAAATATACTGAGCATCTACTCAGCACAACTCTAAATACAATCTCTGCGTATCAGAGAAAGCTCCATCCCCATTCTACTCAAACAGCTGCAACTGAGTAAGCAATCTGTATATGAAGGAGACAAAATCAAGGCAATAATCATTGAAGCAGGTGGACAGTTACTGCTGTGGAGGATTCATTTCCTTTCCTGACCTCTTAACAAGAGTGTAAATGGAAAAGACCAGATTTTGTTTTTCCTACAGACTCTTTTGGAGGCATAACCCACCCTGCCATTAGAATAAGCAAATCATTTCCATTTCTCTCCTTGTTCCTCTTCTATCTTTTGACAACAAGGCCTTTTGTCACTGATATGGCTCACTTTGCACCAACTGAACTGATACTCCTCTTAGATTTCCCAAAGGCAAATGGGACCAGCAGTGGCTTAAGTTCTGCTTAAACAAGGCTTAGGTACCTCAAAACGGTCATTCAGACACTGGTTTCCAACTTTCCTGGTTCCACATGTGTACAGCTCCTGTAATGGAAACAGAGCTCATGCTGGAACCATGCCAGTTTATCAGCAGGTCTGCTCACTCATTTGATTTGCTTCCTGAGCTGCAGAGCAGCAGATACTAAAAACACAATTTGTTTTCATTTGTTGACTGAAACTTTAATGGATTTTGAGACATTTATAAATGCATCCCACCGCTGGAAAGGCCAACATAACAAACTGTGTTCTTTTTCCTAATAGACAAAATAAAACAACCAAACAGAACTATTCCTCATCTTCATGGCCACAGCAGCCCGTGTTCCCATCTGCAGCTGTGTTTTCTCTCAGCCCTGCAGACCTTTTCTTCCTTCTCTTCCCCATCAGTAACACCAACTTCTATTAATCCTTTTTTTCCCCTCTTGTTTCCATCTTGCTGTCTGCTCCTAGGGTCACGCTTTAGTGGTGGACTTTGCAGCATTAGCTTTATGGTTGTATTCAATCTTAAAAGGTCTTTTCCAACCAAAATGATTCTATCATTCTACTATTGCAAAGAACTGAGAGTTCTACTGCAGAGGACTGCCTCAGAGAGCACCACTCCCCTGTACATAACACAGAATGAAAAGTACAGAGGCAGAAAACCAAAAATCCTACTTACTTTCCTTTCAAAACATTCTACAACGCTTTAAATGTCAATATTGAAATACTAATTTCTAAAAGCATTTATACCAACAAACATGGCACAGTTTAGCAGCATAGTTACAGTTGTGTCTTGACTTCCAGCTTCGCAAATCCCTGGTACAAGCCCACTACTGACAGACCTCTATGACCTAGCCTGAGGACGTGGAATGTTGCATGCCAAAGTTTCACCCTTGGTGCTTCCCTGAGTCTGAGGAGTTGAGTAACAACCAGTTGACCTACAATCAGCATCAGTTCATCCTGAGTAGGGTTTATATAGCCTGACAGTATCTGTGCAGTTTATAATCGCCTAAATTCTCTATTTGGCATTGTCAGTACTGAAGTCTGCTGTCTTTGTCCCTTTTTGTCACTTTACGAGGAAGCTGAACATAGGAAACATCCTACAGAAGATGCAGAATAGATTTATTCATACCAGAGTAAATCCAACATCAAGCATAAACTGCAGTGGGGTGGTTATATTATAGGAAAGCACACCATTTGCAGAAAAGAATGAGGATTGATCAACACTGATGTAATTATCATAGCTGGAAATTCATTTCTGTTTTTCCAAGCCTGTTATCAAGTGCAGTCATTGACAAAGCACCTCACTGTCATCTATTACTCACTATTAAAATGTGGGAATGCCACAGCTGTGCATTGAAGTAAACAGCAGGAAGAAAAGGGGTTGATGGGAGGCCAGGTTTTTCTTCTGAGGTACCTCCTTCTCTTTTGCAGAGACAAGCAAACTCTTGCATGTCGCTAAATGACTAGCTTATAAGGAGTCAGGCAATGTACTAAACATGCTCTGACTCTGGACTTACGAACAATATGGCAGGAAGCCTGGAAATACAGGAGTGACAGTGAAATACAGACAGGATTACATGTACCACTGCGGAAACAGTGAAGACAAGAACTGTCTGTAGTCTAATACGCACTCAGGCACAAGCACAGATTCCCCAAAATGTGCTCAGTGATTTTTACAACTCATGCTTTCAGCAGTAAAGAAAGGCAAGAGCAGTCTTCTGGCATGGCAAGCAGATTTTGCTGTCAAAAGCTGTCTTCTGAAAGAATTATTAACGTGTTTGTATCCTGGCTAGTGCAAAACCAAACCAGTCTAGTGGGGCGGTTAAACAGAATCACAAGTTTCTGGGTTTACTTCATAAAGTAACAGGTTATGATTGTTTCAGGGTTATTTTGAGTATTTGGGGCTGCTACATTTCCCAGGTTTGTCACCAGGAGAACTACTGAATGAGAAGTTTTCAGTCACACACACAAGCTCAGTAAGACATCAACGCACAACCAAACGTTTAGGATGACTTCTGTACCTATACAGACCATCTCTTTAAATTGAATGGGTCATTTCATCAATAAATCAAGTTAAATCTGTTGGGTTTAAACCCGATATTAGATCAGCCTTTTTCTTCATGCCAATCACTTTTTCCCATGCATTCAGAGCCTTTGTGACAGTCTGCCGTAGCATCTGAAACATATATTGCTTGCAGAAAGAAAAAGAATGGATTAAAAGAAGTGTTCCAACAGGCATGTCACTACACAGGAAACTACAGCAGCAATTGTTTCAGAAATGGATGTAATTTTGCCTCCTGGCTTTCTTTACAGATCTCTTCTGGCATAACATTTGTATTATCAGAAGAAACTGCTGTTTGGGTTTTAGACACAAAATCAACGGGATTTGTTCTTATAACACTGCCCTTTACATAATAAACTTCTCTACATCCCTTCATATGTTCTAACAGTGTAGGAAGCAATTGAGAATTAAGAATGTCAGTACAAGCAGACAATCCAAGATTTGATCCAAACAGTAACTCCTAACCAACCTGCCTGAAGGCTGGAGAAGACATGCATGTGTTATATAGGTCAGTGCGTGGAACTTGCTTATTTTAGATACCATTTTCAGTGGCTTTTATAGAGCCTCAAGGGAATATGAGCTACTGAAACAAACCAAGACCTAACCAGAATGGGGGAGCTACACACAGTGAAGATGTCTTTAGAGTCTGAAGCAACACTTATCTATACTACCCAACTTTCAAACAGTGCAGGGAAAAAAGTTTTATGAGGTCAAGTTAACAGTAACCTAGTGCCTCTCAAGAACGGTTAGTATTTTACTAACCTGTCTGATCAACTACTCTATGTCAAGAATGTAGTCTGTAAATGGTCTAAGAAAAACCTTTGTATGCACAGTAAATCCACCTAACACAACCATTACTGGTAGTTTTGTTTTCAAGATGGTTTCACGCATACTTTGCGAACCATACTGTTAAGGTAAATGGTTGTTACTAGCAGGAAGAATCAGGAAAGAAATTCTGAGATGCAAATTCCATGTTTAGCTTGCAGTCATGTAGCAGCAGTTTGCTAGGAGAGACTAGAAATAACTGGCCCCATTTTAAACTGCTGAAAAAAGAACATACTTTCCTTTTGCACCAACAGCTTCTCAAGCCAGAGCTTCTTGTAAATGAACTATGAACTGCCTCAGAAACACAGTTGGAGTCTCTTTCTGACACAACCTCCACCCGTCAGCTGTGATTCCCTACGTACACAGAAGCAGTCTCCCTTTGGTGTAGCTACTACGTAAAGGCTAAATCAAACACAAAAGCCATAATATAATGTAACTTCAGAAAAAGAGACATCACATTTATTTTGGCAGCTAGCTCACTGCTATTCTTTAACAGAGGGGCAATGGACTCATCTCAAGGTGCCCAACTACCACCAGGAAAATGAAAAATGCCATTTGCAAAGGCAGCAGCTGACAGGCTGAGAACAGGGTGATGGGCGTATTTACTTGGCAGGGCTTTGACAAAACAACACAGTTCTTCCTCCCAGGAGGAGCTAATAAAAAAGATATTCCCATTTCCTCCAAATGTGAGCTGTCAGAATGGACACAGCTAAAATTTCTCAATCTAAACTGTTTCTTCTGGTTTTCTATAGATCCTTGTCCCAATGTCTCCTGATTTAGCTTTGTTTCCAGTATCAGTCTTACACAAGAGATTCCATTCACAGAAGTTCCCTGTATGTCCGTAACAACTAATATTTCCTGTTTAAGACTGTGTAATAGAACATTAAGCAATTCATTTTTTAGATGAGATTCTGAAGTCGCTCAGATTCAATGACTTAAGTTATAGAAATAAGCAACAGTACTTTCAATTATGTGTAAGTTATGTATATTTAGTCTTGTAACTGCTGTTAAATTTACATATAACCATAGTCCACCATTTCCTTCTTAACAGAAAAATATGCTCTTTGAAATAGAGATTTAATAAAGAAAATTCCACATTTGCTATAGTTTTGAAGCGCCTGATAGTTATTCACAACAGATTTGTTCCAGAAAAGAAAAAAGAAAAGAAAAACACGTTACTATTCTCATTATGCTTTTTAATCCATGCAAAACTAAGCATTCTCCTACTTTTCCTCTCTCACCTATATAACTGTAGCCTACTTGGGATTCCAGGTTTAGAGTTTATCAGAGGATCACCTTCAGAACAAGAGAAGCCCAAAAAGAGGAGAGCTCCAGAGAGAAAGACAAAATGCCTGTGAAACAAGAAGAAATGTATCTCCAACACCTACTCTTAACTAAGCATTATCAGGGAAAAGGTAAAGTTGTCACAGGAAGCTGCTAAGTGAGCTGAGCTGCCAATGTTACCTGCTTGGGATCCTCTGTGCCAAAAACTCAGCCTGCCAAGTCTCGCTCTTCCAGCTCTTCAAAATTCACAAGGAGGATACAATGAGGAATACTGTACCCATCCTTATTATGTACCAAGTACCAAGAGAAAAAGGAATTTTCTCCAAACCAGAAAGGTTTATTTAAATCTTGCATCAGAGCCATTCTAAAGGTTAATGAACATAAACTATAAACAAACTGATGGTTATTTTCTGATATAGGACATTGCAAAGATATTAATAACCAGAATTCATGTAAGAAAATAGAATCCAAGCACAAAACAGACACAACAGAATTTTATCAAGAGTTGAGAGAGAAGCAAAACACATGTAACAGACCTGACTGCAGAGCTGGAGGATGAACCTCAGTACACACAGGTTGGGATTACAAAAGGAAATTACTAAGAATTTCCTTGATCTCTACAAAGACATAGGATTCATTTGCTGCTTACAGCTATGCTCGTTTCAAAAATCCCACTAAATATTGCAATTTTTGGCACTTTAGAGAGGAAAACTGAGTCACCACCCTTAGCTGTAGATGTTAATCTGAAACACGTAGTTCACCTTACTGACGCCAAGACTGCTACAGCCAGTGACACTGTGCTTCTACAGTCTCTGTCCACTCTGTCCTTGCTAGCAGAGGGTAGTTAAACGCTATGCAGAAAGCACAGCTAAAAATGTTTTCACTGTAATTTGTTCTCTTTCCATTATTTCTACTCTCTGTTACATAATTTGTAAGATCCTTTTACGTACTACCCAGTCATCCATTGGCCAAGCACAACCTAATTACATTGGCTTTGGCAGTGCTTCCTGGCTCACTTCCTTCTGCAGATGTTGGCTGAAATTATTTAGCAGCACTGCTGCCAGCATGGCCACCATTTGAGAGCCACTGTGACACTGCTGAAGGGCAATACATGTGGAAAGTACAGATGTGCCCAAGCAATGCTCACGTTCCTCACCCGTCAATTGCAAACACCTCTGTGTGGATACTAATAGCAAGGGGAGCAAGGTACACGAGTGTTAAAATGGGCAAACATACAATTACATTATGTTGTATCATTTATATATGTATGTTTTGAACAGAACAAAACTGATAAAAAAAACCTCACTTCCTCACAAGATATCACATTGTATTACTTGTAATATTAAAAATGTGACACCTTTGCTAATTCTACCGATTGAAGTCTTAGTGCCAAGGTGTGCTACAGTTCTCCTAATAGTAGTGGCATAAACCTGCATTTTTCCTCTAACAAACATATCTGCACTGCTGAAAAAGATGGTTGCACACCTTACCCGAATACCCAAAGGCTTTGCAAAAATTGTGAGCAAGCAGTGTCTAAAGTAGGAAAGCTTAAATTTTTGGTATTTTTGTTACTAAGTTTTTATTCCTTTCTTTCTATAACCAATTCAGATACAAAAGTTACCTTAGAGAAATCAAGCTACCTCAGATAAAACAGCCTGTTATTGAGCCTTGTGTACAGACTCTTTGTTGTGTTAACAGTAAATGTATTTTAAATATGAATACTTGTTTTCCAAACTGCTTTGCATTAATGACAATACCCAGAACACAACTCGATTATAGAAGAATAACCTTTGAATTAGTGTTACCAGATGCAGTGTGTTGGATGACACATCATGCAAACCTCCTCTCATTGCATTGGAAAGGGTAAAACCAAATCCTGAAATTTTTAAATACACATTTCAGATGTAAAGTTCTATGAAAAATTCAGCAGAAAACTTGGTTTAGCGGCACTTAGAAAAGTAAAAACAAAAACCATAAAAATAGCAAAACTGAACAAAATACAAAGAAAATACAAGTGCAAACCTAAAAGATATACTACAAGAATTGAAAGGAAACTAGAAGTTCATGTCTCCAAGATTTTAAATCAGTAGACAACAGGGAATTTCTTAATGCCTGCCTTTCTGAACTAAAACTCATCATCTGTGATCATTCAGTCCAAGATTACTCTTTGCAACCCATGCTTCAATATCATTGCTGCTTCTGACAAGAACTAAATCTAAAATATGACTCTTCCTGGTTGCAATAAAGCATTGACTAAAACAATCTGTCTTCTGTCACTTGTTTATCTAAAATGGACCCAGAAATCAAAAGCATCATCTTACCCATCCACAGAACCTGTCTGAATCATTTCCCAGAGAAAATATATCTGGAATCGAAAATGCTTAGAAACATTCTGGCCAACACTTCCAACTCTTCCATAGTTCAACATCTTACTGTACCAAAGCACTTCTTAAGAGCAATCAACTGGGGAAAACTCTTCTGCAATCCGCTCAGAACCAATATATTAATCACTTAAATTAGAAGAGGCTATGGAGCACGGAGAACTGTTTGTTTTGCCAAGGAAGCTTCTAAAGAAAGAGCAAGAGTAACTTGTCAGCTAACATGCAAACACTTTTGCAGAAAGCAATCTAAAGCTGTTATCCTCTAAATCTTCCAGGATCTCGTTGCAAGGTTCCCAAAACATCTTCCCAACAGATGCTTTATTTAAAGTATCTCAAACCTGTCAGATTAGCATCACCTTGTAAGCAAAGACCTCTGCTGCATGCCCAGTTTCTACAAAACAGTGTTTAAAATATCAGTTCCACCAAGGTATTTTCAAACCACTCTCATTACCCTCAGAATTTACAGGAATTCAAAGAGGAAACAAAGCTTAAGCTGTCCAGTAAGTGTAGAGAAGGGGAACTGCTCAGGGATTAAACAATGTGGAAATCAAACCAGGTAGTCTCAGTTTAACCTGCTAAGCATGTGTGTGACTTCAAAGAGGAGCATTAGGAAAAGCTGATCCCCAGCTACCTGCCGTACAGCACGTACCTGGATGTAATGCAGAAAATGGGGATTTGGGCTGCACAGCATCATCCCAGAATTGTACAGAACTTTGCTAAAGCATTTGGTCAGTGACATTTGACTTCAGCATGATCAATTCTACCTGATAAAATGCTACTACTGATTAGAAAACCCACAAGATTTGCAAGGTCAGACTCACATGATGAAGGTGTAATACATGTGCCATTGGTGCTACATCCCTGGAAGCCTGTGAATGTTTGCAAACGAGGGCACACAAACACGTCCTTGGTGATTGCTAAGCAGAAAGACACAAGTCGGTAAATCATTTCAATTTTTTTCATTCTACCTATACGTGACTGTCATCATCTAGTTATAAACTTGGAAAAAAACCCAAGCATTGGAACAGAAAATGAATCAATTCAGCAAGAATAACTGCCATACTCCGTAATACAAGTAATACCCATTTTTCCTCTCCATTTCATTCAGAATGACACAGCAATGCAGAGCCTGGGGACTGCTTAACATTTGCTGGTTTCCCAAGCCCGCAAGCCATCCTGACTTTTCCCAACACTCCACTTCTCCCCTCCCGAAGATTCCAACAGTTATCCATCACCTTTGGCTTTTTAAAGAAACACAGTTTCAATAAAACTCTGATAGCTTCTAAAACACTGCTGGATATTTTAGCATGGAAAAAAAAAAAAACAGTTTAGTTTTTGTCTACTGATTTCTTCTGAATAATAACAAAAACCCCACCATCCCTGCTAAAAAATAGATACACTTCACCCTGGGAATGTGATAAATTCCTAGTGTTTACAGAGGATAGAGATGTCGCAGTGCTCACATTAAAGATTTAACTTGTTTATGTAGATATTTTTCCACCATCCTGACTAATCTGCTTTACAAATGTGCTTTGTTTAAAACAATAAACGTACATCTCCTGAACATAGAGAGCAGAGAATCTCTTGTATCCATCTTCCTAGTGTCGAAAGCAGCCCCTAATCTGGTGTGCGGAGGCAGGAGCAGGCGTGGGAGGCAGTGCCGGCAGGGAATGCTGCAGGGATGGCTGCAGCACAGACACCCCCCCGCCTGCGACGGGAGCGGAGCAGTGGCTGAGTCACGGCCCTGCTCCCCGGAGAGGGATTTCTCTGAGCCGAGCTGTGAGCATCAGCTTCGTTTTCAGAGGGCAGTTCCGATGTTTAGTGTAGGAATGTCTCAGAACACAGCTGTTTTCCTATTTGAATGGTTCATGCTGCCATCCCCCTAATTCCAGACTGATCTCTCTGAGATCTTGGCTGAAATAAAATGCATTTTCATAAAAAACTGGTGGAAGCTTTAAGGTCCATCGATTTCATACAAACAGCCAGACTCACTGAAACTACAAAGTATTTGCTTTGTACTCCTGTTATACAGTACAAACACAGTATCATGTTAATCAAAATCTTCACTGGCTCTGGAAATTCAGAAAACAAATCCAAACTCTGAACTTTTGATGCTACAATTGCTTGCAACAGAAGCCTGTACTCCTCAAGTGAGGCCCATCTCTTCC
>JANHGB010006747.1:0-16268 GCA_026283785.1 Coracopsis vasa
TTGCTAAGTATTTTACATAAAACTTGAGAAGACAAAGTTCAGTTTGTAGCCTGTTCAGAGCAGAACAGAAATTAAATTTTTAAAAATCAGTTTCAGCAAGAATTCTGTCATAAAAGCCATGCATCCTTTCTGTCTTTAGTTTCTAACTTAGTAAAAGTTTTGCTCTTTTTCCATGAACAAAGAATTTTTGGCTGATACTGAATACCTAACTACTATAAACTGTATGCTCTGGATAAAGGCCACTTATGACAACCATAATTTGCCTTAATAGGCTTCTAATTAATTTCGTAAGCTGCTTCATGTGGTTATCAATTTCCCATCTTCACTTGTTGTGCAGCGTTGCTAGGTGCTCTTACAACACCCTGTGATTCACCTCTGCTCAGCCGATCTTGTGAGTTTCCTTTTGAGCACAGAAACCTTTTTAAATGGTTGTGTTACAGCAATAAAAACATCACAACAGACATCATGAATGGAGATTTTTACAGATGAAAAGGAATATGCAGAAGATCTTGTTTACTTTCTAATTACTTAAAACTTCTGCCTTAGAATGAGTGTTTAAATAAAACAGACAATGGCCATTAGTGGTTTGAAGTGAAGCACTGCAGGAAAAATGGTACAGAATTAAGTGACTTGAGTACTTACTGTCATGTTCTCTTTAGAAGCTGTTTTTTTGTGGAATAGAAAAACCAAATTATTATTCTTCAGCTCCAGTGTTTTGGAGGTTTTTTTTGTAAAAGGCTTAGGTCTTAAGGAAAGGTCCAAGTGTGAAAAGCTCTGCCTTTCCATCCAGTCATTGTTGCACAGATTTCCTTTAAGTGCTTCTTTGTGTATAGCTAAGAGGAAGATTTTTATTTTTTTTTTTTAATTGCATCCAAGCCTGTAAGTCTTTGGTTTTAAAATATTACATCCCATTTGAACAAAACAAAATAAAGAAGATTTTTAATGATGAAACTGATGGAACTGCAAATATACTATAGTGAGTGGGGTAGAAATCTCGCCAAATTCAATCACTGGAGACATGGCTGAAGAGGTCAAAACCACACTGTAACTGAATGTTTTTTGTATTTCACAGTAAATGAAAACTCCTGTAGTAGAACTGCCTCATTTAAAAACCTCCAGTGACTCTGGACCAAACAGTCATCAAAATTACCTCTCAGCTGAGTAACTGCTGTATGGAGGTGATTGTCCTACTCTATCAATGCGACTGAGGAAGGTGGTCCTTACACTTCATTCAAATACTGTGTAAGAGTCATTTTAAGAGAGCACCTTTTCTATGGGCATAATGGCCCTTTGAGACCAACAGAGTTACTTCTGAAAAGTAACTTTTAATGCTTTGCTATTCCTAAGGAAAATATATTTTGCATTATGAAATTACATAATCATCATTAATTTTATGTATTTTCTTGATAAAGTATTCACTGCATCAGATACATTCCAAAAGGACAGAATAAGAAAAAAGCACAAGACATGAGACTAAGTCATGCCCGCATAAACATGTGGTAGTATAAAGCTCATGTGTGCTTCTCTTCCTGTGTGAGTTTACACATTTGGTTTATGTATATCTGTATCTATATAAAGGTACCCGTAGAAGGAACTGTAGAAGAAAGTGGCAGAAGGCCCACAAGACAGTTGTGTGCAGAGCAAGGCCCAGGGAAGAACAGAGAAACCCAAAAGGTAGCAGGCAGCTGACACATGAGCAGTACAGCTGAGCTTTGCTAGACGCTTGCGCTGCTCTGGCAATACCAAGTATTTAATTATTCAGTATGCTCTGGCTGCTTTGAGATACTCTGGAGTAAATCAAACCAAATACAACCTTTTTTCATAACTATCAAGTTAAAGCATGAGATGGCAGAGACCAAAGCATTTTTCATACTCAAATGATATATTTTTGTGTCTTTATTGTGCTAGATTTTCATTAACCTTAATTGCTAGTTTCCTAGGTTTATCATGTTTAGTTTAGGAGTAGTAATAACATCACTCTAAAGTCATCTGGAAAAAATTGTCTGGATTTTGCTTTACATTATGAAATCCATTTTCAAGTAGTTTTGTCAGGGAATATAATTCCCAGCATTGGCTGAAACAGTTTTGGCGGAAAATTAGATCTTTATTAAATGCACATTTTGAAACAAAAAGCTTGCTTTCTGGGGAAAACCTTGTTTTCTTTTAAATTAACTAATTAAATATTCAGAACTGGTCTTTTAGCCAAAAGCTGAAAGGCCTCACTTTGGAAATACTCTCATCTCTTCCCATGGGAGCTGCAGCTCAAGTGCCTCAATGTCCTTTATTAGGAGTTGCTCTCTCTAAGGAGACTGCAACTCCAAAGAAGCACTGCAGGCAGTTGACAAGACAGGAAACTGACAGACGCAGTCAGAAGCCAAACATGCACCCTCAGTTACAGCTTGAAGGACCCAGCAGGATGACGTATTCTAAACTCAAGCTTTTGGAACTCTTGGGGAATAACTGGAAATGTAACTTCCTCTTGTGTTCCAAGATCCAACAGCTCTTCTGCAACGTAAAATTTCCAAGAGCAGTGGAAAAAAATTACTATCAGCTTGTCTTCCTCCTTGCTCCTTAGAAGCTAGCATTATTCATGCATCTGAACATGTGAACTATACAAGGTTTGATGCTGTGGGTGTCTGGCACCTGGTAGTACTGGTCCCACTATCTTCCAGAACTGTCATCTGGCAGTTAACTCATGTTATACCCAGTGTCTGTAAATTTGTTTACATATACCAATTAGAATTTATATAACTCTTCACAATATTGTACAAGAAATTTCACCCACAAAATATCCATCACCATAGCTTAATAAACAGTCTTATCTTACATTAGGCTTCTACTCTTTCCCATTCAACATATGGTTTCACTTTGAAAGTGCAGACTTACAGTAAACTGTATCATCAGTAGGCTGATAAATGCTGTAATTCATAACAATACATCTGTTTGAGGAAGATTTCCCATGCCTAGTGAATGCTTAATGGCTTTCTAAAATACTTTCTTTATATACTTTGACACCAAATACTGTATATAGGAAAAGAAATTACGGTTCTTGCCCATCTCCCCAAGAATTTTAGCTTTTTACACATACATGGTGGTGTTTAGGTAGTTAACAAAGATGCTAACTTCAAGATCCTTTGTACTTCTGAGGCAAACAGCATCTAAATTCTACTCAGTGTTCCTGGGTTTGCTGCTCTCTTTTATGTTAGAAGCTCTCAGTAGCGTAATTTACATTTCACAGTGCAAGTGTGGTGGGATCATCAGGTCCCACACTGTGTGTTAGAAGATTTCTGAAAACTTGCTGGCCCAGATGAAGACTTGGTACTTCCTGTATGAAACATTTTGCTTGGAGGTCAGCTGAGGTGCAGAGATGACAGAAGTCCTTGAGGTTTTTGCAATCGTAAGAATAGCATTTCTCTTTGCTCCCTCTCTCCAGTATATTTTATAGTAGTTCACATATTATGTGCCAAATTCTACAGAATCAAAATTTGGAGATAGCTGGATAACTAAGCAGAAGTTTGGTACAGACTGATGACTGTTTATTTAAAGTGCTTCTCTGTTTTTCACTTTGCAGTGCACAATGAAAAGCCAGTCTCAAAGGACTGGGAATTTAATGGGACCATGTAAAAAGATCACATGAATGAATAGGTTTCTGTGATCTCAGTAAATTCGAGTAACTTTGGGGGTTCTTCTTACTCTAGGATCTTTTGTTTGTTTGATTTGGCCTTGTATGACTCCTTTGGCCATTGACAGATGGATTCTGGTTCCTCATTCCATGTACATCCAAAATTCTCTCTTGAAGTTTAGACAGAGGATCAGTCTTGTTATAGTGATTTCTTCCAGCAATAGTGTCTTCAGTTGACCAATACTTAAGCTTTCTCACAGTTCTTCTTTCCTGTTTAGTTGCAAACCTGTTTAACCTGTAACCCATGCAAAGCTCTTGATTGTAGAAGTGAGGGACTTACAGTTTTACGCAGGTAGTCATCCTATCAGGACAGCTTAATAAAAAATTTAAGCAAGTAAAGTAGCCCCATTGAGACAAATGCCCACATTTATACGCTGGAAATACATTCTACACATCTTATAAATTCCAGGCTATATGCACGTTGCCTTTCAGGACTAAAATCATAGTCATGTAAGACTGTACCATGAGAAATGGAAGACAAACGTTTTCGCCAGCAAATTGTAGCATACGGTTGTAAGTAAGGCAGAAGGCTTCTCCAACCAAGGTATAAGGCACAGAGCCATTAAAGAATTCCTAAACATTCCCACAATGGGCAAACAGAAAGTGAAGTCATATTTGCATTCCTTGAATTTTCAGTTTTCAAGAGTTTCTATCAAAAACATGTGCTTAAAAATTATATCACATTTCCTGAAACTTTTGCTAACCGATACGGGTGGTTTTGTGCTTTTTCTTTTTTCTTTTTTTTTTTTGCTTGGATTTCAACATCAATTGTTCCCATGGTTATGTACAACACCGTTCTCTAAACAAGTCTGGTTTAGAGAACTTGTTTCAAGTGTTGTTTTGACAAAATGGCTTTAGTTAACAGATGTAGGTTTGGATTGTTTTGGTTTGGTTTTGTCCTCTATTTGTGAATACTTCAGCAAACGTGCTGAGACTGTAGCTTATTATGCACACTACGTCACAGACAATCATACTTGCCTTTTATTTTGTATTACCCAACTCTGTTTATTTCTGTTGTCTACAAGCACACTGAGTTGTCACCATCTCTTCTATGTTTCTCATGATCACTCCAAACAGGCCTTGACTCAATTCTGAAGCTATTCAAAATTAACATGGAAAAAAAAAAAAAATTGCATTTTTTAATTTAAACTCCCAATCAGGACATATACATTCTGCCTGTAATTCCATTCAGCATCCATCTTAAATACTGAAGTGGAACTCATTAAAACCCTTCCTGTCCTTAAGATGTCCTTTTTTGTTGTTAAGAGTGGATAATGACGCACCAGCTTTTCAATTCAGTGGCCAAACTAAACAAATAGAAAAACATTTTGGTTTGGGTAGAACTGAAAACATTTCAGTCACCCCAAAAGGGTTTCTTTTGATTTCTTGTTATGTATCACCTGGAAAATCAAATGTCAAATGAAAACATTATTTTAAAACCATTTTGTCCTAGTTTTCAGCAACTACACACATTAATCTTTATTTTCAGGTCTTCAGAAAACTTCGAGTTAAGTGGCATCTGACTTTAATAATTGTGATGTTCTGAAAAAAATAGTTTTTTGAAAACCTGCTTGCTACAAGTACAGTTTCCTACTCTGCTGTGAATATGGGTCAGCAAGTTCTGTGTTTCTTTTAAGGAATGTTGGATTCCAAGAGAGGAAAAGCCATTTGATTTTTCTCCTTGTGCCAACAGGAACTCCCTGCAGCTCTATTTATTGTCTTCTACTTTTGAATTCAGTTCTGGTTCTTTTGCCGGCTGCGCTGCATACCCTAGTCCAGGCAGGCCTCCTGCCCGGGACGGTTTTGCTAGCGCCCACCACCGCTTTTCACACCCTCTGCCGCGGTGGCCTCCAGGGCACAGGCCGAGCAGATGAGGCCACGCTATGCAGGAAAATTCGTACGAACTATTGGCTCTGCCCCTTAACTGAACAGATTGCCTTCACCTGCATACTTTTGCGCCTGTAGAAGTAATTAACGGTCGTCAGTAATTAACCACCCTTGCTCCGCTACCGGTCGTTATTTCGCCCTCGCTCTACAGGTTCCTATAACCCGTCCGCCCACAGCCGGCAGACAAGATGGCCCCCGTTCCACACCGGCGGCTGCGGGCTGCGCTCTCCTCTCTTCTCCTCGCTGCTAGCCTCAGAAAATCATAGTCTTGATCTCTTCTGCCACACAGTGGCTACCGCGGAGAACTACCCAAAAACCATACAGCAGACCTTGCTGAACTGGGAGGTCTGAGAGTTAACACACGCGTTTTTTGGTGAGTTGGAAGTGCAGCTAACCGCAACGTTCGTCAGCTGCTGCTCCATCCGTGTGCTCGCACATCCGAGCTCTCACACGAACGTGCCCCAGACTTCTCCGAGGTTCTTCTTTACTGTGAGGGTGGTGAGGCACTGGAACAGGCTGCCCAAGGAAGCTGTGAATGCTCCATCCCTGGCAGTGTTCAAGACCAGGTTGGACGGGGCTTGGAGCAGTCTGGTCTAGTGGAAGGTGTCCCTGCCCATGACAGGAGGTTGGAACTAGATGGGCTTTAAAGTCCCTTTCAACCCAAACCAGGCTACAATTTCTAAGCTCCTCAGCTGTTGCTTCCTTGTTTCTGTTTTGGTTTGGTTTGGTTTTTGGTTTTTTGGTTTGGTTTGGGGCTTTTTTGGGGGGGAGAGGGGGAGAGGTTGGGTTTTTTTGGTTGTTGTTGGGTTTGTTTTGTTGTTTGTTTTTTTGGGGGGTAGGCAGAGTGGAAATATACAGTAATGAGTTGATTTATTCTAACAAACACCATTATTACATTGTAATAAAAGGTATTGCTGTGCAGATGTCCTGGGGCTGATGCTGTTCTGAGATGGCAGGGCTGGGTATTGTCACCAAAACACGCAGTGCATCAGGACTGTTGAGCCCACCTCCACACTCACAGGGATTGTGTATCTCCTTGGGATCTGAGCTGATACCTTGCACTGGTGCTGACCAGCGCTGGGCTGTATGGGCATGCCAAGTTGCTTCTTAGCTCCAGCCTCTTTAAATGGGGAACTATGCTGAATTGCACAGGCACTGCTTGAGGTGCTGCCAGAACTGAAAACCAGTCACAGCCACTACTAGGGAATGGCAAACAACAAAACTAGCAGAAAGCATATATCTATATCCTCTTATAGTTGATGTGAAGGAAAATAGGTCTTCTCAAATTGGTTTGGCAATTTCAGCACATACTGCTACCTTCAGTCACGTGAAGGAACCTGCTGCTTTCTTCATTGCAGAGGGTAGGAATAGGCTGCTGGCAGGAAGCCTCTTTTGATACATGGTTCATAAAACTGGATTTATGGTGTTCACAGCGTCTTTGGTAAGGAGCACACTCAAACAAGGAGCCATCTGTTGCATTTGTCTGATAAGCTGGAAACAGAAGTTTAACCACAGTTTGGACACACCTCAGAATGAACAGAGATTGGGAAATGTTTCTCTTTACCAGCCCAGCTTATCTTCCTAAAAGAGATACACAGGGAGATTGCATTAAGCTAGGTCAGTTTTACTCCATTGCCCAAGAAGGCAGTGTAAATAGAGTCTTGCTTTCTGCCCCACTGCGGATACTACTTGGAAGAATGAATTCCCAGTCTTCCTTGAATAGAACTCCTTCCATTTCAGATTAAAAAATGTACAGTCGGGATACTTTTAACTTATACTGTTAAGAAAAGTTCAGTTTACAAGTATGGCTTGTTTATACCATTTCATTTGTTGAAAAAATTGAGTTTCCATGTTACTTGAAAAAGGCAAATGATGGCTTAGTACTTTGAACAATTTACATACATATGTGCAAACCAGCTGGTTTCTGAGTTGGCTCCATCTTTCTAGGATTCAGGTTGACAAGAAGAGACACTTTCAATCACTTTTATCCTTGCAATAAACAAGTCGAATCTACGAAACCTTCTCTTCATGTATTACTCCCTGAGCAGTATTATTTTATATTACTGAAGAGTCTGATTCATTGTCTATTGAAGCCAATGACAAGTTTTCCTTTGACTTACCCAGAGGTCACAGATGAGGGCAGGGCAGGGAGTAGTCCTCTGTTCTGCAAAAGTTTCAGCCAGACACATACAAAAAGGCAACACCTCTCCAGAGAACTTAAAATCTAAGATAAAAGATAATAGTAGTCTGCCATTTCCTGCTTTTCATTGTGAACAATTTGAGGGTTTATAAATTTCAAGCACTTCAATGCAAAACAAAAAAGAGTTTTACTATAACTGTGCCAGTGTAGTTCTCTGGGACACTCTGAAAGTTTTCTCTCCCCATCTAACAATTGACATTCCAGCGTTACTTGAAAGACACATATAAGCACTAAAATGAACTTTGGAAAAAAATTAGTTTTAAATGGATGCATTCAGCCAAGCACTTTTTGTGTTGCCTCTGCTCATTCTGGAGCTAAGTGTGTTTGAATAGAAATGGATCTCCTTAACCTTTGTTTTCTCATTTGGCTGAGTCTGCAGCGATCCTGTGTTCTAGGTTTGCAAAATGAGATTTGCTGCTATAGATTTACTGCAGGGTCAAGTATGATGGAAAAAGTATGTTGAGAGAAAGCCAAAGACTTCTTAAAACACAGATGTCTTAAATGCTACAGATGTCCTCCGTGTTTAGCAAATAGAGTGGGGGATTGGATAGCTGGTGAGATTAATGATGAATGATCAACCTTTCACTGTTAGGCGACCAGTCCTAAACAAGCACAGAACGATGAGAATTACCAATTACATGTTTGTATCTGATTATATGAAATATACTTGCTGGCCATTATTGATTTCACAGTGAGCAAATCTGCACTTAAATACCTACAGCAACATAAGAACTCATTGCCTTATCACAGATGCTGACTAGTATAAAGCCTTTTTTCTTTCAGTGGCAGATGCTTCAGATTAAGATCGGGGAGAAGCATATATTGTTCTTAGACTGCACCTCTTCTACTGCTGAAGAGTTCAAGCCTTGGAAATGTAGAGAGCACCCAGTACCACTAGTAGCAAGAAATTCAGAAAATAGAAAGTCAGCCAAAACTAATTTATGGAAACTTACAGAGATTAGACTTGGGGCCAGCACTGACCTTTAGATATTCTGAGATGAAAAGGGATTGTGCTATTCACAGTAAGTTTATTTGTGATTGACTTTCTAGTGAGAACTGAACTTAGCAGAATATTATTACATCTAGTGATTTCTTTTCCTGGAATTAAAATTCTCTTTAATAAAAAAACTTCTTTTATTTCTGGTTGGTTTGGGTTTTTGATTTGTTTTTTTTTTCTTTTCAAGTATACTTTATCTTCAAATATAATTTTCTGTTGTTTCAAATGGTGGTTTCCCTTACCAAGTATAACTTTCCACTGCTTATTTTAGTTGTCATGTTTCACTGGCTTATCATTGCTTTTGCAACACAATGTTTGGCAGCCGTTGGTCTCCTGCAGTCATAATATACTGGTATCATAATGACAACATGGTTTTATTTTTAAGAGGCTGACCCAACAGCTTCTGTAACACATGAAGATCTTTGTACAGATTACAGTGTGCTTTGGAACAGTGTTGGGTATGAGAAATAGAAATTCTGAGCTCAAAAGTCTTTTCCTGGCTATGTCAGAGATGTTTCTAAGTGAGTTAGGGACAATAGTTTTCATCACTATATCGTATTTTCCCTCTCTCCTGTGTGACTGTGCCTGTCTGCATCTCAGTTACATTGGAACTCAGCTCGCTGGCATCTGTGAAATACTTTAGCATCTTTGCAAGTGTTTCTTGCAACTACTTCTATGAGCCTAGCAGTGTAATATATAGACATCAAGTTGTTCTAACGTGTGTATTGTGACAAGTTAGATTGTAAAAGACTTACTGCTGCTGTCACTTTCATAGCTATTGATTTAAGGGGCTGTTATAATGTTTTATAAATACCCATATTTGCATGTATGTATGTACATGTATACATTAATATGTACAGGGCATGTATAGGCTTTGTAGGGCAGTAGTGTTGCTACTGATTTTATTTCTTCAGTCAGTTTCTGCTTCCACCTGTTGAACTTCCTCACTTTGCAGTTTTCCACAGTAGATGTTTGCCATTGATGACAAATAATTTCTTGGGTTTATTACCCCATATTTGAAGCTCTCTTCTGTGCAGCTTGGGAGGGCAGGGGAGAAATTTAGACATGGTGGTACCATCACCTGTGAATAAGGCTTTACTACTGTTATGTATTTGGCTAGCCAGTAGAACTGCCTACAGTCACCTCTGCAGTATATAGTCACATACTATATACAGTATATACTATATACTGTATATCATATACTATATACATACTATATACTGTATATAGTATGTGATACTATACTATCACGTGCATACTATCACAGACTGTCACAAACAGCTGTGCTGTTTATGGTACAGTATCTTTCATCCATGCTTGCTACTCTGTTCTGTAAGAGAGGGGAGAAAATGCTAAGCATTCAGAGCTGACTGATGTCATGATCTTTACTCATTGTCTATAGAAGGATAAATATGGATACTTGTAAAAGAAATGGCATCTTTAAAAACTAGGGATATTACCTATTCTCTTTAGACTTTGTTCTTTGCCACATCTGGTCTGAAGTATAAGAAATCTGTCATAAGCCTGTCAGAGGAAATAATGTAGCTCATGCCAATTAACAGTATAATGGGATGATTGCAAGCAGATGTGTGAGGACTGCTTCATATGCTGCTAACCCCTTTATTCAGCTGGTTGCAAGCACTCTAAGTGTTTGCAGAGTGAGGTGAGATGTGTTAATGCCCTTGGAGGAGAGATTGACATCAGGCAGCCCTGGTTGTCAGCCTTTTTAAACTGTTAAAGGGAAAACGCAAATTGCTGCTGCTGGTCTTCACGGAGTCAAAAGTGAAACGCGTGAACTTCAGCTGCATAGTTATTGAAGCCATTGAGGTAAGACTGCTGTCCAAGGGATGAAAGGTGACAGAGCTGGCAGCCCTCAGGTTCACTCCGGGGGGGTCTGTGGCTCTCTTTCCCTGAAGGGGCAGGGCTGGCTGCAGGGGATGGTTGGAACCCCCAAGAGTCACCTCAGATAGGCTGCTGTGCCCTTGCCAAGGAGCCGTAGTGAATCATTGCCAGCCCAGTAGAGCATGGAGGAGGTGGCAGAGAGGTCTGATCTGGTGTGCTGGGGAAAAAAAAAACACTTTCTCCTGCTGCCTGGATTGCAGCTGTGCTGGAAAGACGGGGTAGTACCTTAAATGCAGGGAATAACAGGAATAAAGGTGAAGTGAGGGGTGAGAAATGTAAACAGAGAGGAAGTACAGATGTGTCAAGGTGGGCTGGCTAAAAGAGACAGAGCATCTCAGACTTTACATTTGTACTATGTCTTCTCACCTAGATCTCAAAGTGCTTTTTAAACAAAAGCTTCCTGTTTCCTTAGATGGATACAAAGTATGTGATGCATGGAGAATAAATAACTTGTCCAAAGCCACACAAAGCAGAGAAACCAAACTGAATCCCTATTTTCATGTACTGTTGGTTACCACTTCCTAATCTCTCCCTGTTTCACCATATGTAGCAACCTGATGCAGCGTCTGATAGGCAACATGGGTAGTGTAAGAACTGACTTGCTCACAGTCAACAAGTCTAAGGCAAGCAGAATTCAGAAGTCCTCAATTCCAACAGAATGGTGTTGTGAATATCCTCATTTCTTGTAGAGCTGCTAGAAAGAAAAAATCTCACTACATGCTGAGACTCACTGGCTGGAAAGCAGTTTTGCAGACTCGCATGCTGGGCTCACTGGCTGGAAAGCAGCTTTGCAGAAAAGGACCTGTGGGGTTCTGGAGGACACCAAGTTGAGAAGGAGCCAGCTGTGTGCCCTTGCTGTAAAGAAGGGCTAATGCCATCCTGGGCTGCATTAGACAAAGCATTGTCAGCAGGTGGAGAAAGGTGATCCTTCCCCACTATTCAGTATCGGTGAGGCTATACCTGGAGTACTGTGTCCAGATCCAGGCTCCACAGTACAAGAGAGACATGGCCATACTGGAGATCGTTCAAGGGTGGGCCATAAGGTGATTAAGAGACTACAGTATCCCTCTAATGAGGAAAGGTGGAGAGACCTGGGACCATTCAGAAGAAAATGTTTGTGGGGATCTCATTAATGTGTACAAATACCTGAAAGGAGGGTGCAAAGAGGATGGAGCCTTTTTGGTGTGTATTGGTTGGTTTTGTTTGTGTGGGTATTTTTGGTTTCTGGTGGGTCTTTTTGGTTTTGGGGTTTTTTGTTTGTTTGTTTGTGTGGGTTTTGGGTTTTTGTTTGTTTTTTGTTTGTTTTTGTGTTTTGTTTTGGGGGGGTTTAGTTGCCTTTTTGGGGTTGGTTGGTTCGTTTTTGTTTGTTTGTTTGTTTGCTTTTTTTTTTTGAAAAAAAAAAAAGCTTTTGAGTTGTGAAGTTTGACCTTTGGCATGTTCACTATTTAATCCAGGTGCTTAAGAGCTCATATCCAAAGGAAGCTGACCATCAGCTGAAGAAAGTTTTGACATGCAGTCAGGGCTTAATGGGACAGACAGAAAAGCATAAATGACTCCAAAGGTTCTGTGACCTAGTGGGGGCCTGGTGTATCCCTATTGACTTCATCTGAGATAAACTCAAGGAATGTTCTCTGAAGACTTTTGTACTCAGCAGCTTTTATCCTCAGTCTTAGTCCTGTAGCAGTGCAGTGTGTCATGGGCAATTATACATTTAATTGGGGAAAGGGAAGTTTTTAAATATAGCCTGTTCAAGAAAGTTTTAAAGTGTCTTCTAAAAATTTGTTTTCATTTCTGAAACAAACTGGAGACAATGCAAATACTTGGGATATCATTATTCACAGGGTAAACATTATGTGTATATATATGTGTGTGTTTACATATAATACTGGTAAGAATTTTAAAATCATACTTTGTATAAATGTTTTTCTTTGGATACATCTGACTGTTTTTTCCTGTAGCTATAATGCTGTCCCATAGTTAATTAACTTTGCTGCCTATGTTCAATTCTCTTGATTTTGTTGTGACTCAGATATTTGCAGATTTATTTTTTTTTTTTTTATCCATTTACAATGACATTGTATACCCATTCTGCAGGTGATTGGTCTCCCTAAACTTCCCTTACAAATAAATTTTTCAGTGTTTTTCTTTCAATTTTCTTTATTTTCCAAAGACACTGCTGATAGGAGTGCAGTTAATGAATGATGAACAAACTTGTTCATTGCTCACTATAGCAAAAGTTACTGGAGTTCTGTCTTTATAAACTATTTTATAATAAAAGCTCTTCTCACTTGAGAGTTCATGTCCAGAATCATGCTGGCATATTTAGTTTCAAACTCCTGTGTTTTGTCCAGTAACACCCTGTTTCTTTCAGTATTGCTGCTGCTCATAGTTGTATCTCATATAATATAAAAACCAGAGATTTTATTTATTCTTGAAGATTGCTTTAACTTTCCTAGACTGAATCCTTGATCTATTTTTTAAAAATAAAATTCTAAGACCTTTAGATGATTTCTCAGTGTTTGCTTATGTCTGAAAACTCTCCTAATTTAATAGCTGCACACTTACATGCTACCATTTCCTGACAATATTACAGATTTTTGAAGAAATCCGCCTGATACTAATCACTGTGGTATTGCATGAAATGCTGTCATGGTCTAGGCTGTTGACAACTTACTCCAGGGAAGTGGTTTCCTTAGTGTCTCCATTGCAGTGCTAATGGTGGTATGCTGACATTGGGCTTAGGAGGAGTTTCTTAAATCTATGCTCTTGTGCAAGTGTACAATTGATTTGAAGTTCTTGTTAGTAGTCTTCTCCCTGGTGTAGTGCTTGTGACAGGCATAATTTTGGATAAAACTCACTGTTTGTGTATCAAAATAGGCTTTCCAAGCATTGTAGTTTGTAATTTTATTAATTTTTTACTCTTTTCCTAGCTTTCACTTGATGTGGCCAAGACACTTCCAGTGTCTTGGGATAAGACACTTCCATGTTTAGGATAAGAAAACAGTATCTTTCACTTGTGAAATATCCAGGTATATTGACTTCTTGTATTCCTCATATTCAGCTAATTTTTCATATGAATTGTTCAGCTATGCCCCCCTTTTTTCTTTTTTTTTTTTTTTTTTTAGCTATACACTGATGTCCTTGCTCAGTAATTACTTGCTACTAAAAAAGTGATCTGATGGCACAGGGAAAGATGTCCCTGCTATGAGTACCATTCTTCTATGGTATTTTATAAGATTTAAACATTTCATTAATACCAGCTTCGTGTGCAAGCAGGCATATTGAAACCAGAGGCTAAACACAGTGTACTGCCCCAGATCTCTTCCTATTGAAATCCAGTCCCAGCCACAGCAGGCATAGGGTTTCAGATCTGGCAGCTCTTAAGGTTAACTTTGCAATCTTCGTAGTGTTCTTTAAATACAGATGTATGTAAAACATAATTTAAGAAACAAAAAAGCTGTTAAGTTTTACACAGATCTTTTTTGTCACGGTATGTGTGCTAATACTGCAACACAAACATGTTTAATGAATTTGAGCTCTCTGTGTTAAAAGCATGGTCTTAGAATTCACTGATGTTTCTTTTCTTGATATGTGTTTGTTAATAAGTGTATTCTCCCTTTCATGCTAGAGATAAAGCTATTTAATTTATTTTCTTACAGGCTCACTATACTTAATCCTCCTATCTCTTATATTTGTTGTCTTATTCCCCAAATCCGTATCTCAAAACTGGTTCATATTCATACAGCTTATTCATGCTTTATCCAGCAGTTTAGCAGCCTGAGATTTCTCTCCCACAAAACCTGTTCTTCAGTGGGAACTTGTGAAAAAATATGCCCTGAAGACCTTGATGCTGTAATATCATATTGTTAAAATGTGTAATACCGCATTGTTAAAATCTCCTTGTGCTAATGATATGGTAGTCATGGATCTCATCTGTAGTGTTACAGTTCATGGTAAGTGTAGATCTTTGAGTGTTCATGGATGCTCAGTGAATCTAATCAGTTAAAAGCAATGAATACGTGAAAGAACTAGGATGTTCTGAATTAGCTTCTGCAGTCTTCTGTGTCCTTTTCGCAATATTAGTTTAGCCAATGAAACGGTCTGATATAATGCTTTAATTAAAGTTCAGACATAGATAATTAAGTAGAAGTATATTTGTACTTTTATGTGTTTTATAGCTCATTTATATATTTCCAGTTTTCCTATTGAGTGTTATTCCTTTGTTTAAAACAATGCAAGTTTTAGTCATGTTGGCCGTGTCTCTCTTCACCCACTAGTTTTTCCAGGCATTGGTGAGTTCAGCCATGCCTTATAGACTGGGGGAGCCTAAGAGACATCATTTGCCTACATGATTTAGAAAATAAATGGTTAAAAAAAGAGGGCCCATTCACGTGCCAATGAGGGGGAAGTAACAACCTGTCCTTTAATAGACATCATGCAGGAGATCCATACCATAATTCTGCCATCTCATTAAACTAATTGTGTCTTGTAACAGTGTGTTATTTAGAGGCATATCTGTCTTTTATGTGTCTTATTAGCATCAACAACTTCAATATTTAGCAAGCAGTCTTATATACTGATTTCCTATGATCTGCTGATATACAGACTGCAATGTCAGCAAAAGTGACTGCTCCCATCTAATGGGGGAAATGTAAAAACAACAGAAAAATAGAAGTAATTCTACTGTACACAAATAACTGTAGACATGTAAAAATATATTTTCCCAGATTCAGAAAGTTCAAGGACCTAAACAAAGTAGTGAGTAAAAGAATCTGTAGGTAAATTGCCAATTTATTTAAGAACATTTTTAACATGCTATTTAACAGTGTATTTAACAGATGCAGGTGATTTAACTGAGGTACCATATGTTCTGTTGAAATTTACCTTATTTTTTCAGACTGGTTTTGCAGTTGCTTAATTATTAATTGCATTGAAACATTTCTCTATAAAACACTGGGGTAGAAATTGAGGCAAAAGCAGTTGTTAGGATTTCTTGTTGAATTTTTTTACAAGACCTGAGAACACTTCAGCTTTTCATTACAAATCTCCACAAATTCCCATGAAAAAAATAGCATCTCAAGAGATAAAAGGCAGAATTAACATGAGTGGCAAGCTTACATGATCATTAAACTCAAGAAACAGCTAGCGAAGGGTCTTTCTGCATACACCTTCAAACTTTGTTTATCTGTGTGTGCATGTGTACATATTTTTCTTTGTCCCTCCTTCTTTTATTCCAATATTTAAGTTCTTCTAAACTATTTGCTTTAAAGTTCTATTCCCACCCTTTCTGAAAAGTATGTGTGCTGAGTAAAAATCTTTCAAGACAAGCCCCATAACAAGATGCTCACAGCTCCTTAAACTGAATATTAGCATTAGAAGTTATCAGAATTTCCAGATATCATTTTGCTGTTTTCTTTTCATGCTAATGGTGTTTTTACCTGAATAGGGAATTGCTATATCTGTTCTATGAAAGAAAATGTATTTCCTAAATGTGCCTAATATTAGAGGAGAGTTTGAGGTTTTTTTGAAATAAATCTTCCATGACTTTTTAAAGGTGTCTGTGTAGGTGTTGGCTTACAGTGGATTTGTATATGAGGAAA